>RXID01014360.1:933020-1134186 GCA_005019695.1 Trichopus zeylanicus subsp. travancoricus
GGGGGGAGGGGGAGGGGGAGGGGGAGGGGGCGAGGGGCGGAGAGAGGAACTCGCGCTGGTTTCGTGTCCGAGCCCAAGGGCCATGCGCACTCGCTGATTTATCGGCACTCTATCGCTTATCTCGCACCCTCACCGACCTGACCCGTACTTCCGCAAGATGAAGCCGACCTTACACTGAGGCCAACACTATCGCCAATTTGATTTCGGCGTCAGTATCGATTTCTGTCAGATACTGTTCACGTACATAATATTTTTTACGTAATTATTCATTATTTTTAAAATTTTTTTAACATATTATAATTTTTTAATTTGAAGTTAAAAAATAATTAAAATAAAGTTAAATTTTAGTCAAAATATGATTTCCATTTTAGACATTTGATATATGATTATACTTCAGAACTGTTGCCACGAGATCGCGCAGAACTAGTTGTTCTGGCTCATATGTTTACAAATGCTCGTTCGGATTATCGAGGTACTGAATTTGTAGTTCCATACACAGATGTTCCAAACTCAATTGATGATGATTATGATGATTAGTTGTATTATCTTAAAATTTATAAAATTATGTATGTGTGAAGTACATTTTAATGAAAAGTTAAATGTGCTTATGCTAATTTTAACTTTTAATTATATTCATGTTATTTGTTATATATTTTTTTAATATACTAATATATATTAAAAGTAGACAATATCAGTGACTAATTATCAAAATTAATATTAATTAACTAAAATAATATTTAATATTATGGTAATATTAAGTATAAATTCATTCATAATTTTTCAAATTTTTCCAAATTTTTTTTAATATTTTATCATATTTTTAATTTGAAGTCAAAGTACAGTCAAAATATAGTCAAACTCTGGTCAACACCCAATTAATAATTTTAAAAAATCTTTCGGTCGAAACCGAAACGGCCGAAACTGAAACCGAAACGGCCGAAACGGCCGAAACGTATCGGTTTCGCTGGGTCCCGAAACCGAAACCGAAACCGAAACGGTAAACCTTGGTTGGGACAGTCCAAGAGCATCACACCAAATGAAATGAGTTGCATTGTGTTAAGTCTAAATTTTAGAGCAAACGGTCCCATCTATGCATCGACCCACCAACACGTTTTTCAAAACCTTTACTAATATATATATATATATATATATATATATATATATTCGAAGAATAATATATCTTCGGTTGTGCTTATAATGCTTAAATTCAACTTAAAGTCAACTTGTAAAGCTTATGTTTGAATAATAATATCTGTTCCACTAAAAAACTTAAATCCAACTAATGATAAGAATGAAGAACATTTTCTTTGTAGTGATTAAAATGAAACATATCTTGGGTGGAAAGGTACATTAGAGGACCATGATTCTCCAATTGATTAAGATGGATCTCTTTCTCGATCAAATAAGTGTGATTAATTGCTCTCACATTGAATAATTAATAAATTCTTATATGATATAAATAATAATTAATTTTATATTTCATAATTAAAATTTAAAAATATTTTTGAAATAATTTGATGTTGAATCATTGATTCCAGCATGTACAATAAATAACCGGGACAAAGGAAGATAAAGCACTACCTAAGTTTTTGGAACCTCGAGAAATTTGTGTGGAGAATCTAAAAATTTTTCAAAAATAAATTTCTTCATGGACATAATTGTTTGACCAAAACCAAGACAACTTGGGCAACTAGCGTTTGGATTGAATCGACTACGTAATTACCTTAAAACCTTGTCATGCCCAAATCAACTAAAAACATACCGGCCCGGTCCATTCCTGTATTAGATTCGATTTCGATCCGGTCCAAGTCCATAAAATGACCTCGGGCCGGTTGGCTCCCGGACATGGACCAAACCCAAACTCAACGATTGGTCTGTTGGTGGGGGCTCCGAAATGGGCCTTGCACCCAGTCACTTAGAAAGAAGAGCAATTCTTTTGATTATTTACAAAACTACCACTAATTTGGAAATGATTACATAAGGAGACAGAGTAATTCTACTAAAGTTGGGAGAGGAACATTTATTTAATTCTGAAGTCTGAAGTGGAAATTACTAACCGAAAAGACTAATTTACCCTTAACTAGCCAACAAATGCATGAATCCGAGAAGAGAAAAAAACATAAAAAAGATTCTTGGAGAAGGCAGAGGACAGGAACCACAAACGGAAAACAACTACCCCAATTGAATAGGCGAGGATTGAAGAGCAACCAAAATCAACAAAAATCACATTCAACAATTTTAGTTGCAACCCTGACAAATCCGCCCCAAGAGGATCAAATAAAAACAAACCAAGAATTGAAACATGTACAAGTATGTATTGCTAGGAAGACCTTATTCTTTTGTCCATCAATTTTGAGATTCAAAAGAACGCAAGAATACTTGAGTTCTGCCGTTGCTCCATCGCAATTGCCTAGCTTAAGTTGATTGATAGTGCCTTGTAAACATCAGATGGTTGGGAGAACCAACACCCAAACGATATTCATATTCAAGTTAATTCAGCTTAATGATCCAAAAACTATAAGCATATAAGACGTGTGCCACAAATCTATTCTAAGTATCAAACATGAGATTACTCTTTTCAGCATCATACTAAATACAACATATTGTTAGTATCAAATCACCACCAACCACTCTTTGGTATGTGTTTCACCTTGTTCAAGTTATCGTCCAAGATCATTGTCCATGTGTACTTTCAAGGTGAGTAGTTCACAAATTAGGTCTCTTCCATTCACCCACAGTGAAAATAAGTAAAAAGAAATGAAAAAAAAAATTAAATAACAATATTATAGACAATACCTCAACACTAGCTAACTAGATTAGCAGTCTCCACATGACAAAAATTACATCAAAAAACCACATCAAGCAAACCTTGATGGTTCTACTTAAATCTGTGAGAGTTCACAGGTTTAAATTTAAATAATACATTATTAAAGAAGCATATGGATAACCTAAAAAAGAAAAGCCCCAAGTTTAAACAAAATCCAAAAATACTATCAGCAATAAAAAGAGTCTCCATCAAAAGGATGTCTCCAGCCAAAACCAGGAATAATGGGATGCCACATTTCCACCCCGCCACATATGACCCAACAAAGACGCACCAACCAACACTGCATCCTCCACAACATTGATTGCGACCTAAAAACCATCCAACAGGGAAGGAAATAGACACCCATTATGGGGCATCTCATTCCACATCTCAGTCCAAGATCTACCAAGATTTTCCTTGGCATTTTAGCAACACTCCAAATCCACACATTTCAACATGCAAAAAGCAAATTCTACTCGTTATCTATTAATGCATGCTTCATCATAAACAATTAAAAAATTCACCAAAACCTGTCAGTGATCAGCATTTGTTAATTACACATATTACCAATACCTAAAATATGACATTCTTCAAAGGCTCATCAACATTAAGGCATAAGAAAAGCTAGGTTAACATAAGCTAAGCACCTCACAAGGACATTGCCTCAATAAAAAAGGACACATGGTACAAGAAATCTCAATTGTCAATACATATTAAAAAGACTTATTTTTTTAATGTCAAACAAGTTATGCAATCCTAGAAGCTCTAGTGAAGCCCCACAGAATCTTGGCAAAACAAAGCAAATTTATAAAATAAATGATCCATCCCCATGGTCCGAAATCCATAAAACCACCCAGCCCTGCTTTTCATATGATGATGGTGCAATGCTTATCACAAACACTAAACAAATTCAAGATAATCCGCGCACAAATGAAGTAACTGGGCATTGTAGAAAAGGAACACAGAAGGGTGGAAAAGAATACTGAAATAATAATAATAATAATAATAAAGTTTTTAATCCAATGTTACATCAATACTAGAGAGAATTCATGCACCCACTTCTTAGCCAGGTACCTTTCAGAAACAACACCCAATAATTCAAAACCCTAGTGGGACACATAAGTCTAAACAGCACAGATAACAACTCCCCTCCCCTCTCGACTGTTGACCAATTCAAGATAGGAACCTGACACTCAAGAGAGAGAACAGCCTCCCTTCTTTTGTTCAAATTTTTTACTTCACCAGATAATAATAAATATCGTCATAATTAACAAATGACAGTTAAAACAAAAATAAAGCAAAAAAAAAAGGCTAGACCATCTTGATTGCAGTGAAACATAGAGGCTCGAACTTTAGGAATCAAAGAGTAAAAGAGAACCAAAAAAATTTCCAAGCTTTTTGAGGAGTGAAGATATATACCTGGGCAGGTCTTGATATAACCCAGAGATAACAACTCCCCCTCCTTTGTGTTCTTTACCCGAGTCCAAGTAAAAACAAATCTTTGATCTGAAAATGAATACCGCAATTAACCCACCCCCTTCTACCTTTCCTCCATGGCAAATCTCTTTCGAACAAACCAAAAAACATTATTTACTAACAAGAGGAGTCATCTACTACTACTGTAGTTCAGTAAAAATTTGATTTTTACTAGACCACCATCTGGTCCAGCTGCATCTGCTCAAGCCAAGCTCCAAGGACCGTATGATCAAGCCCATCCAATTGCGCATTCGGGTTTGAACCATCACCCTCGCCGCCACCGCCGGCAGCAGGTACCAGAGCCAACGGCCCAGCAGAACTCTTAACAGAGGGATCCAAAGTTTTCTCCTTGTTCTCAGTAGGTGACTCTTTCACCAAAGAATGGACCCAAGACAGGTCCGGCTCCTCGCCACTAGACCTCAGCTCGAATGAATTGGACCTCTTCAGCCTTCCCAGCTCATCCCCGTTGATGCCCCAATCAAGCGGTGCGGAGGGGGCACCCCACTTGGAGTTTGAGGACCAAGATGTGTTCACTGGCGAGCCCACAATTGCTGACGATCCAGAGAAGAGATCGCGGGAGCTCAGGCTCCTCAGATGCTGTTGCTGCTGCTGCTTCTCACGTTGCGTAAAAGCAGATACACGGGTACTCAGTGGAGAGATAGGCTCAACCGCCCGAGGCGACATGCGGCCAGGGGATGAGATACCAAGTGATGCCTGCAAAAGAGAAGAATGCCCGGGAATTTGCTGTGGATCCATGGCCTTCAGAGAGAATACATTGGTGTTGATTGGAGAAAGCAAGTTCTGCTGCTGCTGCTGCTGGAACTGGTTCAGAACCGCAGATTTGTGAGTGGGCGAAAAGATAGCGCCTTGATCAGCGCTGTACCTCGGTGAGGAAGAGATCTCAGCGGAGAACAGATCATCAAGATTGGACGATGCCAGCGTCTTGGTCCTGATCGAACGGTTGCAAGTCCGAGATGACCCAAGTCGTGCTTGGCCCGACGGAAAGCAGAAGTCGTTCAACAGCTGCTGAGCATCAAGATCTTGCAACATCAACAAATCATCCACAGGCATATCCCTTGCGCTCAGAGAAGACCGTAGCCTGCTCGACTGCAGGTTACTCCCAGGCAGATGCAGTGTAGGCACGTTAGGCTGCGGCCAGTTCATCGAAGAGTGCCCCATCCCATTCGCAGAGGGAGACATCGGGGGTGTGAACGGCGACATCACCGAAACTGATGACGGCGAACCAGGCAGTAAGCTCATCGCCGCGCCCATATCCATGGAAGACCTCGGCGACGGCACAGCAGAACCAGTAGACATGTAAAGTGGGCGGAGCTCTTCATTGGTGTGCGCAAAGAAGCAAACACGGCGGGTGCAGCTGGTGCCATCCTTGCATAGGCGGGTGCGGTACTGCGCAGGGTGAAGCCAACACTCAAACACCCCGTGCGCATATTCACACAGGTCCCCGCGGTGGCAAGCGCCCTTTCGGAAGTCAGGGCAAGGGACACAACTGTAGTGGAACTTCCTCGGGTCCCTACGCCGGGCGTTCTCGCCAGGGTGGACGAAAGGGCACTCCGTCCAGTCGTGGGAGTACGCCCGTGAGCAAGGCCGGACCTTGAAGGAGAACATCCGAAACTCATCAGTAGCATAGATACTATTCTTGATGTCAGGAAGCGACGGGTCCACCGGGTATTCCTTCTTCTCCGACACAGCGCCTTGGAGAACCCCGTCGGACGACGGCGATCCGTCCTCCACCGGCGAGGACGACAACGGCGGTGAGTTGGAGTTTGATGTGCTCGTCGACACACGCAAAGTGCGCTGTCGGTCACCAACGGCAACGCCGAGTAGCTCTTCCAGCGCGATCTTGATGCCAAGCTTTGGGCTGACAACGATGACATCTGCGGGGCGCAGACCGTTGGCATCCTCCAGATCCCGATCCGCCCCAGCGGAAATCAACATTTTGGCAGCATCGGCGGCGTGAACCGCGCCGCCGGAGGCAGCGCAGTGGAGAGCAGTGGTCTTATCGGGGCCGCAGGCACGATTCACGTCAACGTCAGAGAGCGAGAGGATGAAACCCAGGACATCAACGCTCCCATAGGTGGCAGCGACCATGAGCGGCGTGCGGGGTTGAAGCACCATCTGGCCGGACCCCTTCCGCCGGCCGTACCACAGCCCGACACCATCCGCGGAAGCCGGATCCTGCTCCACTGCCTTCTTAAAATCCTCGGCCTCGTTGTTGGCCGCGAGCTCCAGCACCCTGGAGAACGAGTCCTCCTCTGCAGCGGCGGCGCCGGTGTCAACCGTGAGCTGTGGCTTGCTGCTCATGCTGCTGCTGCTGTTGCTACTTCCTTCTTCCGAGATTGGCTTGACGCACTCCGGACCACCACACATGCTTCGGCTCGCCGCAGATCTGCCTGCTATATATACAAGAAAAACCACAAAAAGGGGGATAAAACCTTTCTCTTTATGGAAATTCCTACAATTTTTTCACCAAAAAAAATTTCCGATATCTCAAAAAACCATAAATCCATCAAAACAAAGCAGCTGACAAATGGATGCCAACGTTGATTGACGAGGTTCCCCCCCCCCCCCCCCCCCAAAAAATCTGGGATTGTCCGCTCCAAAAACCACCAAAAATCAGCAAAAACAAATCTTTCTCCACTCCGATCTCCATATATGGCAAAAAAATTAACAGGAAAAAGCTCAGAAATTACCGATCTCAACAAGCTGCTGCAACAGAGGCATCTCGGATCTATCGAACCCAAAAATTTTACAAAATCGCTCAGATCCTTCAACGATTAGATAGGAAAACCTCGACAAAAGGGCGACCGGAGAGCGCAGGCCGCCAAATCAGAGCAGCAGGTCCCATCAGAGATTTAAGCGAAGAACAATCACCATAAAATCGGAGCAAAAAAGAAGAGGAAAAATTGGGGCTGTTTCGTCGTCGCCGTCTACGTTCGCCAAAATGAAACGCTCGCGGGCTTTCTACTCCGCAGTCAAGAAACGAAATTAACTCGAAATCGGCCTAAAATTTACCTCTCATGCGGGATAAATCCTCCCCCTGCGGCGAATTCAAACGGGCGCTTACCGGCACACCCGGTCACCATACCGATTACGTCCGTCTTCAACTACGTGGCGCTTTTGCATTGGGTTTCAGTGTCTGGCCTCCCCTAGATACACCAGTAGGAAATGACAGGTGGATTAGGACAGGCAGATGTTAGTGTTCGGGATCTCGCAGGCGGACGTGAGGGGAGGCGTAGAATGGAGTGGAGAGGTGGGGTTTGGAGTCCGGGAATCTATCGTGTAGTAGCGGACTCGAGGCAGTAGTCAAATCGGGTTAAGAGTGGGGTCAAATCGAGCGGGAGAAAAGGCATGGAGCACCGGATCAAAATCCCCGAAACCCTAGCCGCCCCTCTTGACCCGCAAAACAAAAATCTTAATTTGATAATTTGTAAAACCAAATAAAAGTTGTTTATCTAGCTTCTTTTTAATTCGAGAAAGCGACAAACTTTATCAAGCGCGAATCCTTTTCCTACTCTCGAAATTTCCGGTTCCTGCCTGAAAAATGATTTTCCTGTTATGCCCCTATTCTGCTCGCTGGATTCCACCGGTCGTCAGGAGAGTGTTTTCGTCATTTGAATTCAGAGCGGCCAACCAATGACCTCGGACCGGCGGGCCCGGGGCGTGTACACCGTAACGACTACAGGGCAGGTAAAGTGCAGTGCAGGAACACTATAACTAGAGCCGTCCGCCACCGGAGCCGTCCGATGCTTTCTTGGACGGTTGTGATCGAACGGTTTAAATCTATCAGCTTAGGAAAGCGTATTGTTCGGGAGGGACACGATACTGCTACATCAGCTTACGCACTTTGGCCGTTTGATTCGGATGAGTATCAGAATCATTCATTTCCCGATCTAAGATTTAGATATTAAAAAATAATCTATTTTATTTTATTTTATTTAAAAAAAAATAATTTATTATATTATAATTTTTTTATTTGAATCTCAATATATAATAAATAAAAGAGTATAATAGCCTAAAAAATTTTACATAATTTTCTAATAAAGTTAATATTTAAATGAAAAAATGTGATTAAAGTATTTTTTTATTTTAATTTTGATCTTAGCCACTATCCTCACTCGCGGAACCGTCGTTTTGCCACGTGGCGAGCTATCATTGATCTGATGGAGTTCGGATATCGGCAAGGACGGTCGTGGGCCATGCTGGACATAAATTCGTGCAGGACGTCAGATCTGTCCGTCGATTTCGCCTGGGGATGTGTGAAGTAATGGTTAGGTTGTGCCAGAGGACTAGGGGAACGCGTGTTCCCCTGAGTCCCCTGAGTGGGGGGGCAACGAGAAGTTATTGGGCGTGGGACTGACCTTTCCAGAAGGGCTTATTGTCACCGGCCGTGGCTAGCGTTTAGGCTCACCGGGAGGTGAGCCGATGCTGTGGCTTTCAATTGGCGGAACGTGTCAGGGGAAACGCGAAACGATGTGATCTGCTCCGTTTTGGCGTTCCGGTTTTTCCTTTTTTTGATTTTGACTTTTTTTTTTTTTTGGGTTTTGGTTGGGTGCATAAGTATTTGGTTAGGGTGGATCCGGATCTGATCAGACTGGATTTAGATTTTGATTATGATTTTTACAGAAAACTAGTTTGGCTTTTTTAAATTAATTAATTTTAAAGGGAAAAGCCAGCTCAACTATGTTAAATGTCAAATTGTTCTTTGTAAAATGGTTTGGAAAATCAAATGATAGCTACAATTGTTATTTATAATTGTGAAAAAAATTCTGATTGGATAAATATTAGTATGATTAACATAAAAAATAATATGCAAAATATATTATTGGCCATGATCACGTTTGATATTCACAAACTAAATAAATCCTAAATTATCAATATTTTTGTTTAGGGATACATATTAACAAATCTGGTAAATATATTTCTTCGAAAAGACCATTTATATTGTTGGCGTGCAATAAATTCACTTTGAAATTGATCGGAATTATCTCGTTCGACTTTTTAAAAAATATTAGTCTTCCAATGATATCCACTAATCTAATTAGCAACTAAGAACGAAAAAAAAAAAAACCGACTATTATTTTTTACTAATTGGACTATTTCATAATTAAATTATTCTAAATTATTTATTAGAAAATAAAATACACCTAGAGATCCCCACACTGTACGCAACTTTATCACGGTGAATCCATAGATTTGATTTGGCATGATCTCATATTTTTTTAATTAAATTAAATGTGTTATTTTAAACTCAATAAAATGCTTACACCAAACAGTCCATTGAGAATCCTAAAATGCTTTGTATTGGTTTTGAGTGGTAGGTCCCATTCTCACGTGTCAGGATTTCGATTGGCCGATAAACTTAATAATAAATAAATAAATAATTTTGAATTTAACATCTAGCTAGATTTCAAACTTGGTATTCGACCCCTGTTAGTCTCGGGTTAGATTTATTCTTCTCCATATCAGGTTAATTTAAACCTGAGGGTTACTTCTCTTATTCAAACACTTGATAGTTTTCTTATTTTGTTTTTATGTTGTAAATACATGCCGAAAAAAATTATTTTTACAAATAGGACCCCGAAGATGCTGACAATTTCGAATCCAAATGCCTTCAGGATTTGGAAAAAAGAAATAAATAAATAAAATGACCGCAAATAAAAAATTGCCAGTTTACCCACGAAGAGGAGGAGAACAGATGGAGCGGCGGGGAGTTGATGTTGCACTGATCCTCGGATTAGAAAAGGGCCTACCTTACCTTCTCGCAAACTAAGAGGAACCCCATCAACAGAGATTATTTTCTCCCATGCAAAGAGACATCAAAGACATTCTTTCATGCCCTTTTGCTTCTTTGCCAAACAAGGTTCCATTCCAAACATGCGGCCATTCTTCTTTTTTTTTTTTTTTTTTTTTTTTTTTTCAAAAAAAAAAAAACAAATAACAACACATTATAATAAGTTAAAATGGGCCCCATGCAAAATGAAATCGGGTTTAGTCGCATAGTCCGTGACCAAATTTATCTATAATTGTTGTCGAACCTGCATAATTATCGTATAAAATCTAAAAATAGAACGAATACGTCATATTGACAAATGATAATAGAAAGCATTCATAATTTGAAAATTACTTAAAAGAACTAGGGAATTGAAGTTCTTACAAAATGTTATTCAGAAAATAGGGAATAATAATTCAAGGGGGTATCTGTAAAAATCTCTCTGCTATGACAAGCCCCGTGACAAATCATCTCTTGTATCAATTCCGAGCATCAATTCGTTTCAGCATGGAAGACAAATAATAGATGCCAAATTGTGCTGCATTGTTCCGAGGCACCACCAAAACACTTTCGATTTCAACGAGAACCCTAATCTTATTGCCTTGTGGAGTAGGACATCCGAGAGCTCGCATTAACAATACCTTCTCTGGGCGGTGGTGGACCCATTTCACTCGACCCGAGCCCAGATTGTAGACCACGTTAGTGTCGATGCGACCTCGACGTCGACTTACGAGCAAAATGTTTCCTCTCGAACCGTCCACTTGGCGCTCTTGACCGCTATCTAATCAGAATATGTACGCCTTCATCCGGTCTTTTCCGATGCAATCTCAACCAAGAAAAATAACTTGACAACGATTAATTTTCTAATGATATAATTTGATAGCGATTTCGCCGGGCGGATAATGCAATGCGAAAGTATTTTTCTCATGAATACCAAGACCGCGTTTGATGGAGACCTGGAGTAATTGTTAATTAATGATATGAATCGGTGTTATTTAGGCTGATTGCATATGAATAGACGAGTACATGCAATTAAATTGTCCTTGTTGAAAAGTAGATCACCAAATGCTTATCATATGAAGTCACAGAAACTTAGAAATGGCACAAATTGCCGACCGATGATGTCTGCCGATGAGAAAACGGCATTCGTTTAAAGAAGATGGCTTGAGTTTTACCTCGTATACCGAGCAACTGCTTATCCAATGCACCAAGACGAGGTAAATGATCTGTAGCAAAACGTCAAAAGAAAAGGTTTGTTGTCTGGAGGTTTCTCTAAAAGATTTAGGCATGAAACACATCAAACAGAAGCCAGGTCTTAAGAGACCAAGTCGCCTTCTAATGATTGTGCTAGCAAACGAAACCTTATAAATTTGATGGAAAGTATGCGCTTCTCCTCGAGACGAGAAAATGAAGACACAAGTATCACGGACTTTGATTGTTTTGACTGGGAACAGAAACTCGAAGACAATATTTTAACAATAGAAGCGATTGCCCATAAAAAGTTAGCAGTAAAATTAGCAGAAAACTGAGAAAATGCTCAAAAGTAGATAGGAAATTTACCTTCCAAAGGCAAACACAAACTTCTCAGGACCACTTGATTTCTGGATATTTCCGTGGAAGGCTTAGGCCAGACGTACGCTAAAAAAAAAGAGCAAAGAAAAAAGAAAGACTTAGGTATTACACACCAAGTTACCAGCTAGAAGCCGAACTGCATAACAAATATCACAATAAAAAAATAAATAAATAAATAAAAAATACAACTACATCAATTCGCCATTCTAAATAAAAAAATGATAACATAGACAATTGGGATGATTGTGCTAGCAAACCTACCTCACTGAGAATATAAACCTGAAAAACAAGGTATGAAGTCAGAAGCCGATGTTTGGTGTACATTAATATGACTATTACGTCAAATAGCAAAGTCCAACTTTGTTACTCAATACCAAAACCTTTTTATGGGCATGTCTAAACCAGAACCTTTTCTTTTCTATTCAAATGTCCATTGTGCAGATTGACTTGATATATACCTGACCACAGATGCATCCAACGGCCAACATAGTTATAGTGTACAAATAAAAGCCAAAGGTTTGACGTCTAAATGCTTTTGACGTATTAGCATGTACGCATATGAAACATATCTATTTTCAATCGCGCCCTAGAAAGCTGAGGTATTTGCCTGCATGCCCTCGCCATTAGTTTCCATCAAGGGAGTTAGCTAAAAGCAGGGTATTATATGAAACACGACCAAAATGCCCAGACAGAAAAGGGTGTCCAGGAGCTTACGTTACAAGTTACAAGTTACAAGTTGACAGGCTAATTTTTTGACCTGAAGATCGTAGACACCATTTTCTGCATCAACGAAATCAAGTTACAAGTTGGCAGGCTAATTTTTTGAGTAATGCCATCGAGTAATTGTCTCAGATAGCCTACTGTTTCATGTCCTGTTTTTTGCAGGGGCCTGGTGATACGTTTTATTCAAGACAAAGTGAACTATCTCTTTCCTTGGCATCTAACCATCAAAACTCTGATTTTTTTTTTCCCCCTTCTTTGTGCATTTTTGTTCACTAATGCATTGAGCACAACTCATTTCCAAGAGAAAGAAACACTTGGATTAAGAATAAATAAGAAATAGACAATTGAAAAAGTATTTTCTGTATTTGTCTCTCGGGTAACAACCTCATTTATACCGTATAAAAGCAACAATTAAAGGCACAATTACAATAGCTAATTACAGGAGAAAATCATATTTAATTACAACAGCTAATCATCTATTTAGAACAGTAAATTATGATCTGATTACAGCCTCAAATATGCGATTACATCCCCAAATCTCTCTCTATTCTTCCTGTTCATACTCTCCCTCAAACTAATGGTGGGATAATATCAGTTTGCTAAAATAGTAATTATGGCAGGACTTGAGTTGTGATTTCATGAAGAAATCTGGGAGTTTCTTGAACAAAATGATAACTACTTTTATGTGTTTGGTGAGTTCATGAAACACGAGATTACTAATGATCTTAGCTGCATTCTCATTGTCATAGTACAGAGGAATGGGAGATGATAATAAAATGCCAAAATCATCAAAAGACGTTCTAGCCAAATGACTTCACTATAAGTAGACGACATTGCTCTATATTTAGCTTTAGTAGATAACTTAGATAATGTTGAAGAGATAAATAAAGAATAGTCATTTGTGACTTTGATGATAACCAACAGTGAGTAATACCCCTTTTAATTTGGAAAACCCATTAAGAGTTTTGAAATTTGCACACTATATTTGGTGCTGCAGAGTGTTATAATGTCAGGTATGATGAATTAGTCCCATATCGGATATTGGATAGACAGAATCCAATAGATATAGTGAAAAAGACTCATATCCCATGAGCTTGAGTTTTGGGATGGTTTTGGTGTTCGACTCACTATATGGATCTAATTTGACACTCTTGCGGCTCCCCAACAAGTAGTATCAGAGCTTTAGGTTCAAATCTGTGCAAACTCTTAAGACCAAAATTACCGCGATGATGCGATTGAATTGAGTCACATGTTAGTCTCATGACAAAAATCGGCGAAAGGGTGCGGGCGTTGGCATGAGGCCGGAGAAAGGGCGCGTGCGTGGGCGCCAGAGGCTGGTGCGAAGGCGCAAGCGCAAGGTCGGCAAATGCAAAGGCCGATGCGAGGACATGAGTCACACGGTGAAAGTGGTCGAGTAAAAGAGTTCTTGATTAAGAGAAATCACACCCGAAAGGGGAGATTGTTATAATGTCAGGTGTAATGAATTAGTCCCATATCGAATATTGAATAGATAGAGTCCAATAGATATAATGAAAAAAACTCATATCCCATGAGGTTGAGCTTTTGAGATGATTTGGTGTCCGACTCACTATATAAGATGGTTTGACACTCTTGCGGCTCCCCAACAGCAGAGCACCTAGGTGGTGGCCACATATAGATAGGTTTAGAAAGATCACCATTAAGAAAGCAATTTTGATGTCCATTTGTGAAATGTCCCAATTGCACATGGCAGCCACAACTGTCAAAGTGTGAACAATAGTTGTTTTGGCAACCGAGGTGAATGTCTCATCATAATCTATGTTATATTCTTGTTTGAAGGCTTGAGTGACAAGATATGCCTTGTAACGATATAGTGAACCATCAGATTTAACTTAATGGAGTAGAACCATTGATATCCCACCATAGAATAATCAGGAGGAGATGGAACCAGCTCCTATGTTTGATTAAGTTCCAATGCCTTGAGTTCTTCTTCCATGGCATGACACCATTATGACCTTTTTGCTGCTTGCTTATAAGAACAAGGATAGAAAAAGGATCAAGTGTAGAAATTAAAGAAAGATGATCAGGAGCTTTAGTTACATGAGATGACAATCGAAGAGCAATTGTTGAAGTGGGCAATCATGGAGGAGTTAAGGATGGAAGATTACCTGATTTCGGAGCTGGAGATGGTTGAGGCATAGTTGGGGGAACTCGAGGTCTTCATTCATATGTCAAGAGAGCCTGCACTTGATTGGAAAATAAAGATAAAGGGACAACGAATTTGAAGAAGACAGGGAAGGTATTGAAGAACGAGAATATAGAGTATCCTCAAAAAATATGACATTTTTAGAAATTTATAGTTGCTTTGCTTCCCAATCATAGCATCGATATTCTTTTTGAGTCTTTGAGTATCCCAGAAAGATATAGCGGACAAACTTTACATCAATCTTGAAGGATTCTGAAGGAGGCAAAAAACATAACAAGTACACCCAAAAATTCGAAGTAGATGTACTTAGGAGGGTATCCAAATAATTTGGTTAGTGGTGAACAGTCACCTAACACTTGAGCAATTAGCTGATTAATCAAGTATACTATGGTTGATATACTTTCAGCCCAAAATATCTTTGGTAAATTTGCATGAAACCGAAGATTGTGAGTTGTTTCTGAGATGTGTCTGTGCTTCCTCTTAGCTGCTCCATTTTGTTGTGGTTGATGAGGACAACTTCTTTGGCGAATAATTGCGTTTGAGGTAAGACATGCAGTAAATTCTATGAAAATATATTCTCTCCCTGAATCTGTACGAAAAATCTTAATTGTTTTGTTAAATTGAGTGGACACCATAGCATGGAAGTATTGAAAAACTTGCATAACTTCAGATTTTCGACACAAAAAATACACCCAAAAAAAGGAGACCAACCATTAACAAATAGAACATAATAGAATTTTTTAGTTAATGACCCAACAGGAGTGGATCCCCACACATCAAAGTGAATAATCTCAAAAAAGAAGAAGCATGATTCAAACTTTGACTAAAAGGTAATGTATGAGCTTTAAAAAGTGCACATTTTTCAAAAGTCATAGTAATTTCTAACTTATGAGTCAATTTATCTAACATACCATAAAAAAATAAGGAATCAAATTTGGAAGAATGAGGATGGCCTAGATGACAATGCCAAAGCCAGTCAAGAAAAGGAATGACCAAGTCCGCATTTGTGTGGAATATAGGGACTTAAATAAAACATATCCAAAAGATAATTTTTCATTGTCAATAATGGAAATCATTATTGACAATACGACCAATTTTGAAGTATTCTCCTTCATGGATGGTTTTTCACGATATAACCAAATCAAGATTCATGGATGGTTTTTCATGATATAACCAAATCAAGATACATCTTGATGATGAGAAACATACAGCCTTCAAGATACCAATTAGCATTTACTGTGACAAGATGATGCTCTTCGGGCTTAGGAATACAGGTGCCACTTATCAAACGACTATGACTCAAAACTTTGATGACCTCATACACCAGTTAGTGAAATATTATATGGATGACTTGATGGTTAAAACTAAGTCCAAAGATAGGCACATCCAAACCCTAAGAGTGGTATTTGACTACTTTAGGAAATATAATTTAAAGATTGAACCTTATGAAGTGTGCCTTTGGGGTATTATCAAAAACATTCATCAGCTTTGTTGTCAGACATCGAGGGATTAAAATTAATCCATCCAAGATCAAAACTATCTTGGATATGCCACCACCCAACAACTTAAAACAATTGAGATCACTCTAAGGCTAACTCACATACATAAGAAGATTTATTTCAAACCTCTTTGGAAAATACAAGCCTTTTGCAAGTTGATAAAGAAGGAAACTCTATTCATTTAGGATCAATACTACCAATAGGCCTTTGGAGAAATCAAGTAGTTTCTCCTAAAGCCACCAGTCCTGGTAGCACCTCTATCCGATAAACCCCTTATCTTCTACATGGTAGTAATGGAAGGATCCTTGGGGGGCACTTTCTTGCCCATAATAATGAAGAGGGTAAAGAAAATATACTTTACTATCTGAGTAGAATGCTAGTGAGGGTAGAAAGCAACTACTCACCCATTGAAAAGCATTATCTGGTATTCATATTCATGGCTAAGAAGCTGAGATATTATATGCTCTCTCATCAAGTCATTTTAATATTAAAGATTGATTCCATAAAGTACTTAATGACTAAGCTTATACTTACTGGAATGTTAGCAAAGTGGGCATTAATTCTCATAGAATGCAATATCAAGTTCACCTCCCATAGGTAGTCAAGGGAAAAGCCCTTGCCAATTTTCTTGTAACTTATCCAGTACCGGACGATTCTCCTCTAAGTTGCGAATTCCCTGATGAAAAGATCCTTCTAGTTGAATCTTATTGGAAGTTATACTTTGATGAAGCATCATCCATCAAACTAGGGATCAAAGTAGATATTAGACTCATTTATGTCACTCTGAATGGGGGCATCTTACGATATGTCTATTCCCTCTCAAAATCATGCACAAATAATGAAGCTGAATATGAGACCCTAATTGTCGAACTAGAAATGACCCTCAATATGAAAATATCATGCCTATATATTTTCGGTGATTCACAATTAGTTATCAACCAAATCCAACGCAAATATAAAGTCCACAAATCTGAGCTCCTAAAATACCAAGAAAAGGCTCAAGAGCTCATAAGATAAATCTCACATGTTCAAATAACTAAGGTTCCTCAGTCCATCAATGTAAAAGCTAAATCCTTAGCCAAACTAGTCAAGACATTGGCTGGCCCTAATCAAGAAGAAATTTTAATCACAATTTGTAGTCGACAGGTGATGAGCTTAGTCTTCAGCATCAAGCATGAGAGGACTAAATCTAAACTAGTAAAAGAAGCCACAAATTAGAGAATACTATTTACCAACTATCTCAAAAGTGAAGAACTCCTAAAAGATAAATCCACACGGTATAATTTAGAAAGAGAGCTGCATACTTTCTACGTATTAATAATATTCTTTATATAAGATTATTCAATCAACTACTTCTACATTATTTCTTAGATAAAGAGGTCAAGAAAGTTATATACGAGGTGCATCTAGGGTTTGTAGGGCTCATTAATCAGACCCAAAAATGATAATGAAGATTATGTGTATGGTCTACTATTGGCCCATGATAGTAGGATATTATATCGAATACGTTAGGAGATATCACCTATGCCAAATTCATAGTGATTTCATCTATCAACACCCAAATCCTCTACATGAAATAGTGTCCTCATACTCATTCGAGGTATGGAGTACAAACATCATCGACCCAATCAAACTATCTTCTTTTAGAGGTCATCACTCATACTAGCAGCAACCAGCTATTTTTCTCAGTGGGCTAAAGCGATTCCATTAAAAGAAATAAAAGTAGATATTATCATCTACTTCTTTCAAAAAAATATCTTGTATCGATTTGCTGTCCCTCAAAGGATCATTTCAGAAGTTTCAAGGTAGGACGATTCACGCATTATCACAAGATAGATTGGAGATATTCATCCATCAATAATGTGAGAACCAATGGGCTCACAAGGCATTCAACAAGACCCTTTTCAAGATCTTGAAAAAAAGTTATGACTAGAAACTAGAAAGACTAACACTAAAAGCTTGCTAAGGCACTGTGGGCCTATTGCATCATATATTGAATTTCTACTCAATCAATGCCATATGCATTGGTGTTTGGGACTGAGGTAGTCTTATCATTAGAAGTGCAAATCCCCTCTTTAAGGATTACCTTGTAAAAATAAATCACAATATAAGACAACATTCATATTTGCCTTGACGAGCTAGACTCCTTGAATGAAAGAAGACTTGTAGTCCAGCAAAACTTAGAAATATATCAAGTATAAATGTCCAAGGCCTACAACAAGATGACTCAGCTTAGATCTTTCTAGAATGGAGAAATGGTCTTAATCCTAAAAAGAACCATAATCCTAAATTAAAATAAGAAAAATAAGTTTGAGCCTAATTGGGAAGACCCTTATATCATCAAAAAGATATTTAAAGGGGGATCCTACCAACTAATTGATGAAAAAGAAGAAAGGCCAATGCTACCAATCAATGGTCGATTCCTCAAAAGGTATTATGCCTAAGTCCTAAGGGCAACAACAATCACATTCAAAAGTGTCAATATTTTATGTATGATGGAATGTCCGACTTTCTCAAAAGGGAATGTCTAGTTAAACATGCACTCTATGTTTCTCAAGACAAAGCATGGGCACAAAATCCTACCCAATTTATGTGATGGTTAAATTTATGTCCCATAAAAGCCCACTCATTGCGGCAATTCAAGTCCACTTCCATATGACAATATAAGTCCACTTTTACATAACAACCTAAGTCCACTTCTACATGACAATATAAGTCCACTTTCATGTGGCAACCTAAGCCTACTTTTATAATGTAACATAAGTTTACTTCTATATAGCAACTTTAGTCCACTTTTATGTGGTAGATTAAGTTCATTTCCATGTGGCAACCAAATTTCACTTCTACATGGCAAATTAAGTTCACTTTCATGTGGCAATCCAAATATACTTCTACATAGTAAATTAAGTCTACTTCACATAGTAAATTAAGTCTATATCTATGTGGTAAATTAAATCTATTTCTATATGGCAAATCAAATCTATTTCCTATGGTAAACCAAGTCCACTTTCTGTGGTAAGCTAAGTCCACTTCCGTGCGGCAAAGTAAGTCCACTCATTATGGAAACTCAAGTCCACTTTATGTGACAAATTAAATTCACTCATTGTAGTAACTCAAGTCCGCTTAATATAACAAACAAAGTCTCCTTTCATGTGGCAAGTCAAGTTCACTTTCACGTGAAAATCCAAATTCACTTTCATGTGGCAAAATCAAATCCACTCAATATGATAGCTTAAATCCATTCTCTGTAGTGATTCAAAGCTACTCTGCATGGTGATTCAAACGCACATGAGTTGATGTGAAGGGCAAGCACTTGGGGATTTTATTCGCATCCATTCTCTTCGTTAAGAAAACTCGTGAAGTGGATGCGAAGGGAGACCTTGTTTGAGTCAGTTTTGACTAAAAATCAAGTTTAATCAAAATTTAGTCAATATGTATAATTAAATGTCAATGGATTGTGATCAAAATGTGGGTCTCAATTTGTATTTTACAGACAAGTCCAAATTTTGTTCAAAAGGGATGCTGAAAATTTTAGAATTTCACAAATAGGCTCTTTTTACCAAAGGGCCTCTGAAACTTATGAATCATACTTTGGTTCTAATTTTTTTTGACAAAAAATTTATAAATAATCCCTCAAAAAATTTAGCATCCCAAAAAGGTACAAAATTTGAATTTTCTCATTGGGGAAATAAAGCCCAATCAAGTGGATCGTAGTCAATTACAAAACTTGGAAATACAATTCAATCAAATATTATAACCACAATATGCCAATCAAAGAGACTCAATACAACCATAAATAATAATCCTAAGCATTCCAAAAATCAACTGATCAAAGATTTGATCTCGATTCTCTTGAAGGCCTATAAATTGATGAGAACTTGTAGTCAAAAAGAAAAAGAGAAATCAAAAGAATAGAGAATAGAAGAGAATAGGCAGAAAGTAAGGAGGATCAGTGAAACTTCACAGGTGAGAAGAAAGGAAAATCAATGAGAAGAAAGTAAGTAAGATATGGAGTTTTGACTTAGCTTTTTGTTCTCTTGTTTGCTTCATCTCTCCTTCTCTTCTCTACTTTGGGTTTTCCCTCTTCCATCCATGTAGCTACTCCAACCCCACATGCTCCAGCTGGCTTGCCCAATTGCACCACTTTCTACCACATTGCCAGCCAACCTCCCTTGCGTGCCTCACACCCTTGGCTCATCGAGAGCTCCACCCCCCAAAAAAACCCACCACCACCACATCGGTTGTCTGCTCATCGAGGTGATTTCCCATGCACCAGCCACCCTCTTCCTGGTAGATAGCACCCTTCGAGCCTTGCACCACCTAGCAACCATGCCTCGCTGAAGGTCCACCTCTTCTTTATGCTGGAGTCACACTTCTTCACTGTGCTAAAGCTCTGCCTTTGCCTTGGAGCTCCTAGAGTTTCCTTAAGTTGGATCGCAACTATCCAGTCATTAGGATTGCCCTCTGACAGTTTCCTCTATTGCTTATCGTTGGCAATTGTTGGACCAGGCCGAAGAGGAGGGGGTGAGGCGCCTTCCACCCTACCATAATAAAGAGTGGTCCAATCAGGCTAGGAGATGGCCAGATTCGACTGTGGAGGAGAGGACAGGGTGCCCCCACCCTGCCACAACAAAGGATGGCTAGATTCAGCCAGGAGATAGCTAGAGAAGAGGTTGGACTACCATGGCCTAGTCGTGGGAAGACCAAAAAAAAAAAAGAAAGAAAGAAGGCATGGGTCTTGGTGAGGAAGAAGAAGAAATAGAAAAAAAAAATTATTGCCAAAAAAAAAAAGAAGACATTCTCTTATCTCAATTTTTGGTACCATGACTTCGTTGCAGCCATTCTTAGCCCCCCAAAGGCAGAAATAAAGATGGTGAACTCATAGCCTCACCGTGGCCACCTGCGGCCCCTTGAAGATGGCAAACCTACGATCTTATTGTGGCTACCTGTGATCCCTCAAAGATTGTGATGAAGAGGAAACCCATGGCCATGCTATAGCCACTTATGGCTCCTTGAAGATAGAGATGAAGATGGCAAACCCATGACCCCATTGCAGCTACCAACAACCCTCAAAAATGGTGAATTCTCATCCCACCAGGATAGCATTCAGGTTCGCACCTTAGCTAGCCTTTAGGCTCACATTCTGCTAGCTTTTAGGCTTGTACATTAACCAACCTTCAAACTTGCATCTAAGCTAGCCTTCGAGTTTGCTTTAAGTTAGCATTCAAGCTTGCACTTAGCTAGCCTTCAGGTTTGTATTTAGCCTTCAGGCTCATATTCAGTCAACCTTCAAACTCACATCAAAGCCAACTTTTGGGCTCGCACTCAACCAACCTTTGGGCTTGTATCTAAACTAGGCTTTAGCCTTGCATCAAGTCAGCCTTCGGGCTCACACCTTACTTAGCCTTTGGGCTCGCATCTAAGCTGGCCTTCAGGCTTGCATCCAAGTCAGCCTTCGGGCTCACACCTTACTTAGCCTTTGGGCTCGCATCTAAACTAGCCTTTAGCCTTACATCCAAGTCAGCCTTCGGGCTCACACCTTACTTAGCCTTTGGGCTCGCATCTAAGCTGGCCTTCAGGCTTGCATCCAAACTATCCTTCGAGTTTGTATTCAGCTAGCCTTCAGGATTACATCTTAACTAATCTTTAAGCTCACACTTAACCAGTCTTCAGGTTCACATCTAAGCTAGCATTTAGGTTTGCACCATAGTCAGCCTTCAGGTTCGCATTCAGCCAGTCTTTGGGCTCACATCTTAGCTAGCATTCTGGCTCACATGTTAGCTAGTCTTCGGGCTCGCACTTTAACTAGCCTTCAAGCTCACATCTAAGTTAGCCTTTAGGCTCATACCCTAACCAGCCTTCAAGCTTGCATCTAAGCTAGCCTGAAGGCTGGTTAGGGTATGAGCCTAAAGGCTAACTTAGATGTGAGCTTGAAGGCTAGTTAAAGGCTAACTTTGAGCTGATATCTCAACCAACCTTCAGAATAGCATTCAGCTACCCTTCGTACTCGCAACTCAGCCAACTTTTAGGCTTGCACTTGAGCCAATCTTCAAGCTTGCATTTAAGCTAGTATTCAAGCTTGCACATTCAGCCAGCCTTTAGGCTTCCATCCAAGCTAACATTTAGGCTTGCACTCAGCCAACCTTCAGGTTTGCACCTCTAAGCCAATCTTTTTAGCTCATGAGCTAAGCCAACCCTCAGATTTGTACATTTAAGGTTGGGCCATGAGTCTACTTAAAATTATCATAAACAGGTAGATAGTCTCAAATCAAACTACTTAACATGAGAGAATTCAATCGCATTAAAATTGAACTTAGCCAAAACAAATAGAAAAAGGTCAAGTTGACTCAAATGGACCTAAATTGATCAAACAAATGGACCAAAATTCGAATCAAGTTGGACTTCAAAAAATTTAAATTTAAAATCAAGTGGAATTGAACTTAGCTCAAACCAAATCATGACTAGGTTAAATCAAGTCCAAACTCAAAAGATAAACTTAGAGTCAAACCCGCACTAAGCCAAGTTGAGCTTGAACTGAAATCAAGTTGAACTAAATTAACTTAAACTTGAATCAAAATCTAGTAGATCTGAACTCGATAAAAGTCCAACACAAGACTGACTTGACTAGAATCAAATAAAATCAAACTCGAACAAAAAAAAACAAGACTTGAACATTGAACTAAGCTAGATCAAACTCAGTACTACTCCAACTAGAATCAATGATCAGTATTTGATGAATGTTCTTTTAAAAATTAATGCGAAGCTTGGTAACTTTGATGTCTCACATGGTTCTTATGGCCATGATATAAAGTGTCAGTACAAACTTGATCACCAAAGATTCAAAAAATAGGAAGATCAGAACATATCACTATCTTCCAAGAAAGTGTTAGTGAATCGTAGTTCAATTAAGTTTTAAACATCAAGTTAAATCAATTTCAAACTCAAATTAAAATTGAGTGTTGAATTGATTTTGAACCAAACGTAGACTTGAACTATATTAGTCCTAATAGAACAAAATAAGTCAGACCAAATCCTACTGGGCCTCTTGAATCTTTGACAATACTCCAAGCCTATGAACAAAGGGTGATACCACCTCCTTGACTAAAATCAAAGTTAGTTCGAATAGAACTAAGTAAGGTCAAATTAAGTCTTATAGGGTATGCTAAGAAGCCGTTAGCGACACTTCAAAGTTAAACCAACCCAAAAGCGTTGGCTATGCTTTAATTCAAATCGAACTAAGGTAAATTCAAACTTGCTTAATCACTCAGTCACAACACTTTATTCAAATGAAGTCAACAAATAACACACTTAGAGCCATTGGCCATACTTTAAGCTAGCCAATCCCAAAAGTAGTTGGCGACATACCTATCAAGCTAGTTAACATCAGAAGTAGTTGATGATGTACTCTTCAAGCTAGTCAACCTCATAAGTAGTTCATTATGCACCTTTCAACATAGTCAACCTCAGAAGAAGTTGATGATGCACCCTTCAATCTAGTCAATCCTAGAAATAGTTGACAACATGATTTTTAAGTTAATCAATCCCGGAAGCAGTTGATAATGTGCCTATCAAGGTAGTTAACCACAAAAATAGTTGGTGACGTATTCTTCAAGTTAGTCGACCCTAAAAGTAGTTGGCAATGCACTCCTCAAGCTAGTTTACTCAAAAGTAGTTGATGATGCACCCTTCAAGCTAATCAATCTCAAAAGCAGTTGATAATGCAGCCCTCAAATTAATCAACCCCAGAAACAGTTGATGATGCACCATTCAAGCTAGCCAACCCCAGAAGTAGTTGGTAATGTACCCCTCAAGTTAGCTAACCCCACAAACAATTGGTAATTCACCCTTTAAGTTAATCAACTCCAGAAGCAGTTGATGATACACCCTTCAAGCTAACCAACCCTAAAAGTAGTTGGTAATACACCCTTCAAGGTAGTAAATCCCACAAACAGTTGATGATGCACTTCTCAAGTTAGTCAACCCTACAAGCAGTTGATGATGCACTTTTCAAGCTAGTCAGGCCTAAAAGCAGTTGGCGATACACTCTTCAAGCTAGTCAACCTCAAAAACAGTTAACGACTCACCCTGTAACCTAGTTAATCTCAGAAGTAGTTGACAATGCACCCCTTAAATTAGTCAATCCCAAAAGTAATTGACAACATAGTTTTCAAAGCTATATCTAATATCATAAACTGTTAGTGATGTTACTAAACTAATTGAAGTTATCACCAATATTCAAAACTATTGGAAACACTTCAAGCTTCTCCTATTTTCTTCCACATCCCATCATATGATGCTATCAACATTTGTGGAACATCAAGTCAATTTGAGTTAAACGCCACGTGGCCCAGCATAGGGGAGCAGGGCAGCAGTATATATCAGAGCTTCTTTTCCACTCCTTTTTTTTTCTTTTCCTTTTTTCATTTCTTTCATACTTTTTATAATTCCATATTGAAACTCATTATACAATGAGGATATAGTATTACTTAAGCCATGTATCATCTTTTAAAATCAATCGAATACTTTTTTCTTTTGCTTCTTGTGTATCTAGTTTATTAGCTAGGTTTTTTATCTTAAAAGATTTCTGATAATTATCGGAATAATTAATAACAGGAGTTTGCGCTTATTGAAAGTCAATATTTACACAATACCAGATAATGCATTTTAAATAAAAATAAACTCTGATTTATGATTTGAGGGCACTTTTGGGATCTTTCCTATTTCAGACTATCAAAATTGATTTCACAGATGTGCGAGCCTAAGAACTGACTTAAGTATGTGAGTCTGAGGACTGATTTGAGGATGAGCTCGAAGACTAGTATAAGTGTAAACCTAAAAGTTGGTATAATGACAAGTTCGAAAGCTAGTAAAGTAATGAGCTTGAAGATTAATATAAGTGTAAATTCGAAAATTTGCTTAAAGACAAATTTAAGGCTGATATAATTGTGAGTCTGAAAGTTAGTAAAATGACGATACACGTGATACAAAGGTCAAATCTTTGTGTTAGGTCAACAATTTTTTTTTTTTTTCTCTTCTATTTTTCTCCTCCTTCCTCCCTGCCCTTTCTGTTGGAATCTCGTTGGGCCATGGCCTGGTTCCTTGATCTCATGGCAGGATCCGGTCCTAAGTTGGCGACGAGTTACGAGGAGGCTACGACAATTGCAAGAACGAGGGGAAGGCAGCCATCCGTGGCGTCGGAGGCAAGGTGGACAGCGTCAGCTGCGCCACGGCCAAAGAGACCGAGGGTAGAGGAGACATCAAGGTAGGCACTGGCACAGTACTCGCGGTGCTCGCAGTGGCAGAAGTCGTCGAAGGAGTGGATGAAGGCAACCGTAGGGATGCCATCAGAGGTGAAGATCTTGTTGTGGTAGATGCCTTCGAAATAGACAATGCTGCAAGTAGAGCTCACGTATCTCCGGATTGGTGATGCTAGGTGGGCAGTCGTGGTGGGGTGCAGGCAAGACCACGCAGGTGGTTGCATGGAATTATGCAGGCTGGCAGAGTTGAGGTTGTGGACTGGTGGTGCTTGGTTGGCAGCGAGATGGCTGCTTACGGCCAGGTGTGCACGAAGCTCCGGAGCGGCATTGGTCGCTGGGAAGCGGTAGTGCGGGAGGGACCTAGCAAGGTGCGCGGAAGAGGCCAGGCTCGGGCATAAGTCCCTGCACAGGGGATGGATTCAGCTTCTCCAATGGTGATGGCAGAGGAGAGAGCAGACAGTAAGGTCCAGTGGAAGCTTATGTGCCGGTTTGGGTGATCCACGATGCGGGAGAGGCAACTGTGAAAGAAGATAGCTGGGTTTGGCCATATTGGGCTTGATCCAACCCTTGGTAGGACAAGAGGGCAGCAGAGACTTGGGGACAGGGAAATGAAACGGAGGTCAAGAAAAAGAAGAGGAAAGCAGGGAGTCCGAAATTACCTGTTTTTTCAATTTCTTTTTTTAGCCTCTCTACAATGGCCTCCTTATTCTCTCTCTATTTTCTTTTTATAGGTTTTCATTTATTTTATAGACTTGAAAAAAATTTGAATTTAAATATTTGATTGGCTAAATTCAGAAATGTTATTGGATTGCGATTTATAAGTGGATTGGATTTCCAACTTTAATTGATATGTAATTTTATTTATTGAAATTTGTTTAGATATTTAAAATATGTACCATTCCTGGATATTGAATATTCAAGGAGATATTTGTGAATTTTTTTCAAAAAATTTGGGCTAAAAAAATATTTATTTATAAATTTTGAAACTTTCAATATTATTTAAGAAAATTTTAGACAGGGGTTTGTTTGTAAAATATATTTAGTCGAAGGACCTACTTATAAAAAATTTGTATTTTTCATTTTGTTTTAAATATTTGATGAATTTTGAGTTTAATTTTGATTTAAAAAAACCCAAATTTTTTAATAATTTAATTTTAAATTAAATTTAATTTTTGATCGAATTTGATCCCCTAGATCTAATTGAGATTTGTATTTAAATCATAATCTAATGATATTTAAATTTTAATCATAATCATATTTAATTTTAATAAAAATCATCTCAAACAATAACTTATTTAAAGCAATAAATTATGACATGATTGTAGTCTCAAATCTCCGATTACAATCCCAAATCAGCCCCAAATCTTTCAGTTCATATGGATAAAATTGGTTCTATACTTATTAATTTTAAAATCATCTTATTCTCGTGTTTTTTCGATTATTTCTTTCTCGTCAAGTTTCATCCAGACAAATTATGAAGGTCACTAGTCAATATATGTAGCTCAGGTTCCCAATCCCATTTCCACGAAATCTTCCATTGACATAAATAAATGACATTCAGATTTGCTTTATCTTGTTCATCGCTAGAATTGAACTGAATTTTTTATTTAAGATTTTGTGAAAGCTAAAGTAAGATCTGATGTTACTTTCTGCTACAGACGTTGCAAAATTACTTGCAAGAGGTCCATAATTGGGACAATTTTATATACGGAGATCAAGAAATAGTGGCAAATACTAAGAACGGAATATTCTTAGGAAGCTCATATAAATACTTCATAAGTAGAGAGACAAAAAGAGACCTAAAATGAACCTTCTTGAAAGAAACAATTACGAAGATGGCCTACTGACAAGTTTCTAAGAAGAAGAGGTGGTTGTGTTTTTTTTTTTTTTTTTTTTTGTTTTTGTTTTATAACTTTTTCTGTAGCGCAAATACTCCTCAACCAGTTTAAATTGAATAGCCAGGCAACAGCTGAGCGACCAATGCTCCTCAACAAGTTTAGATCTCATAAAGCACAAAGCATGTGCAAACTATGGAGAGCCCACCAGTATAATGAGCATAGAAAACTCATTTCAACTGCTGAAAGACCCTCCTTGTTCTGTTATTTTATGTCCAAATAATCCAAGTTCCAAACATTAGAGTTGCTGCTCTCCGTGAGTTTCAGTTTTTCCCTTGAATTATCATTGATGTGCTTAAGTACTTCAATATCTTTATTATTGATTATATGCCATTCTTCGTACCAAAAATATATGCCATACTCAAATGCAATAAAAATTCAAGGATTTCTTCAAATCTCAAGCTATTACACAATCTTAACGATTAAAGATTCATGTTAGGTCTTCTATGTTTACCCATCCTTTGACTTCACACTTTCATGTGACGTTGGAGGGATGCTTTTCTCGCGCAGGATGAGTTGCTCTTTTGGAGGAGCAATTGTATTATGAAAGCAGATCATCTGAGTCATAACTTTTGCAGTCGGTAATATGCAAATGAAATTTCAGTAAACTATTTAGTTTGCTGAAGACAATGTAGGAAATCAGAATGTGTCTACACACGTTTGCAGCACAATGCTGATTCTTACAGGATAGTTGCATTTACATATAATTGATATTTCCAAATGTAAAGAGGATCACCAGAATGTGCCTTGTATATGGCTTATCTACCACAATACTGAAGTTCGTAAACAATTATTTGTTCATTAGGCTACCAAATAAAAAGAATATATATGCATTAGTATGCTCAGTATAAAAGAAACAAAATCCTGAGCAATGTGCACATACCTGTTGCTGTCCCAGCAAACAATGGACACAGAACCACACCACTAGATCTAGGAACCAACTCGTGGAGCAGATAAAAATGCTCTTATTGCGTGCTTCTCTTTTACAAGAATGTAGCAGAATAAACTACCTCACTTCTATTTTACAGATTTTAGATCCTCCAAACCCAAAATTATTGCCTTCAATCTCAGACAAAGACTTCCCTTAATATAAACTTAGATGCATATTTATTGACAGACCAACACCCATCCTCATTCTGTTTAATGTTAGCACCTTCCAAATCTCTGTGTTATAGATACCAAAGTTGATTAATCATTTTTTCCCTATGGTCTAGAAATTTGCTCTCTTCATCAGCCGCTGAGTCATGTAAGATGAAACTTAGATCAGGAGCATACCCATTTTCCATTAGCTGGTTCAACAACAATCTCAACGTTTTATGGATCATATCCTAGTGGGGATGAGAAGTATCCCCCGCAGTGAAGGAATGAACTCGGTTCCTTAAAACAAGCCAACTAAACCCAGGGCTCTTTTTCAAACCCTTTTCCTTAATCTCTGACCTCAATAGGTTGACATCCAGCTGCAGCATGCATATTTGATATAAGTCCGTAGTTTTCAGTGTGTGTAGATTCCGTCTTGTTAGCTTCTCACAGGCTAATCTAGCTAGTATGGTGTTGGGAAGTACCCGGTAAGCAGCCAGATGAGCTCTCCATAAACTAGGATCTGGTTCTAAGGGCATTGATTGAATCAAAGCATTCGCTTCATCACGAATCCTGCATGGGAAAGCAAATCTACCATGCAATTGTAATGAACAACCTCTGGTACTATGTTGTGGACTGCAACCATGGAATAGAAAATTTCACATCCCTCCTCAATAAGGCCAGCATGACTGCAAGCAGACAAAATTGTTATTAAGGTCACACTAGTTGGTCTTTCACCTGTTTTTAGAATTTGGTAGAAGACGTTCAATGCCTCTTCTCCATGCCCAAGCATTCCATAAGCCGAAATCGCAGCATTCCATGATATGACATCTTTTCTTGACAAATTACCAAATATTGTCACAGATCTAGAATTTCCTATACTTCACATTTTGCATACATAGTTAAGAAGGCATTTCCAAGGAGATCTCTGAACCCAAACATAGCCCTCTTCAGATGATATATGCATTCAAGCATCTTCCTTGTCGTAAGTCTGCCATGTTTGCACATGCTGGAAGAACATTAACCATTGTCATGTAGTTTAGTTGCACTTCTGGCTGCATCCGGTAAAAGAGTTGAATGGCTTCTCGTGTATGTCCATTTCGAACATAGCGTGTAATCATGCATTCCATGAGACTATATCTCTCCCAGGAAAGTTCCAAAACAAACGTACAGCAGAAGATTCATATCCACAGTGCATATACAAATCGGTGACAGCTGTACATGATGATAGTTGAACTGAAGGCCGTGTCTTATCATACAATCATGAATGCATCTTCCAACACGTGAACATGATTCATCTTTGCATCCCTCTAGAAGAGGGACCATAGTACACGAGTTCAATTCAGTTCTGCTTTGCTGCATTTATCTGAATAGGTCCCAAGCCTGAGATACCAGTCGGTTTCAGCCCAATCCCATAATTTATGTGTTCCGTGAAACAGTATCTGATGTTTCAAATTCATTGAGAATTAAGAGAGCAGATAACACATGATCAAGATCTGCATGCATGCTTAATAGTGCACCAACAACATCCTTGTGCTTCCCTGTTTTCAAAACACAGGCATGTAACCGTGCACCTTTCTCTAGTTCACCAGAGTCGGCACATATTGATCGTGTTTGAAGTGAATACATTTGCTTCAATCCGTCCATGAGCATTCCGTTGAGCAAATCAAATGCCTTATCATAGTATTTGCAGTTTTTTTTCTATAAGCAGATAACAATGGATTCCATGAAGCAACATCCCTTGATTGCATCTTATTGAAAACATCTCTGCCGATTCTAAACTTCCACACTTACCATACATGGTAATCAAAGCATTTTGTGCATATTTATCATCATAAAACCCATTCTGAATGGCTGATTGGTGAACTTGTTTTCCCAATTCCAGACTTTCAAATTCCACACTCAGTTACAAGACAGCAAGAAATGTAACCTAAGTCAGGAGCCAAATCAGAAAAGGGCTCCAATGCTTTGGCAACATCTTCCTCATTGCCATATGCAGATAGCATAGCATTCCAAATAGCTACATGTCTTATCAACATCAAGTCAAACAAAATGATACAACGAACCAAAGGACCGGATTGATGAACTGAAAATAAAAACAAGCCAAACTGCACTTGTGAGTCGAGCTAACAGCTAAAGTCAACCACTGAGTTCGAAATACCAAGTTGTTCTGAGGGTAAGTGAGCTCAATAGTCATAGCATTGGCCCACTGAGCGAACTCTGAACCCAAGGCAGCCATGGAGGCTCAACGACCTCGGTTCCTGCATGCTGATCCTAAGGCAATTGTGGGAGCTCAGTGATCTCGGTGTATACAAGAAGGCAACCAAATATTTGTGTAAACTAGTTGATAATGATCCTTAGAGATCAATTCCGGAAAATCTGGGATTTATGGCAATACCATCATATTCTCAAAGATAAGAGGCAAATGTCTAATTATTCCTCTCCATCATATTTGCGAGTTCTTTACTAACTAGAGTATTAGAGTAACTACCGCAGGAGATGTCCCTGTGGTCTTTTTCACAGTGCCTTTTCCTTGATGATTGGTTAATAAAATGGTCTAGCAGATTTTGTTCTCCAAGACCCTTCCCAGATCAGAATAGGAGTCAAACTAGGCTTCATCAACAGTAGTGTTTTCATTGAGATTTATTCCGCCTCTCCTCTTCATCGATCTCGAAAATCATCATCAACCCTCTAACCATGCCTCCGAGAGTTGCAAGGCTATCATCATCTAGAAACTAAGCTGGGAGGCAATGATGCAGCCGGAGGGGAAGGCACGAGGAATAGGGAGAAGATCACCGTCTTCTCACCACGATAGATCCTTGAATCCACAAGGAAGATAGAAAGGGAACAAACCCAAAACAAGAGAATATTATTGATAGAAAAAATTTCTTCTTTTTGTTATAACCTCGGGCTGTATATATATAGCCCTCTACTAAACTTAAAGTCCTACTTGGTGTAGACTAAAAATAGGACTTAGACTCTACTAAGAATTCTACTTAACATATCTTAAATAAAGATATATAAATCCTATTCCTTATTGGGCTAGGACTATTATTGACTCGGACTGATAAATAAATCCTAATTTTGATCAATACAAAGTTTGAATTATCCAGAATAGTAAATAAGAGACTTCTAGGAATCGATCTCAGCTTTCCAACAAATAGTTATTTGCTGAATTTGGATTAATATCTTAGCAGATATGTCCTTCGGACTGTAAGTGTACGAATCTTGAGGAATCCTAATTGGAGTTGGAATTCAACTTGGACTGGATCTCTAATTTTATTGTGAAAAGGAGTGTAGTTGTCCTACATCAGGCAAGTCACCCTAGTGTCGACAAAGTCTCATAACTCCTCTGGACTGCTGATTGTGTTGACCTAGCTGGTCAACTCATCAGATTGTCCACCACTAGTAATGTAATAGCAACTTCATAGAATCCTGCTGTCAAGGATCCCTGAAGGATCTTCCAATGTGGTTGATCAATAAGAGTTTTAGACCCTCGTTGTTGTCATTCAGCAAAAGACTCAGATGTTGAAAGCTCAGGCACAAACCATGGAAGCTCTTTAAACCTAACAATTATAAGTCAGGCTCAAATGATGTAAAATCTCTAGGCTTGTTATGCTCAGCCCAAGCTTAAGTGTATGGTGCTGCATTTAGTCAACATCATGAATCATAGTCAAAAACTATGAATCGGATACATCATCCAAGTGCACAATACCACCCGAGCCACCAAGGTCCCTCAGAAGGGATCCCACTTTAGTGTCAAGCCTCCTTAGATTTCTAAGGGTGTAATCCCACCTATGGTCCAACCGATGAGGCCACTTACTACATTTACACCAGTTGAGCCTTAGCTAGGGCCGGAGACAAAGGCCAAAGAGGACTCATACTATACTTGAGAAAGACTTGAGGTGCTAGCTCACCCTAACCAAGACTTAAGGTGCTAGCTCACCCAAACGAAGTGAGGTATGACACCCCTCTAATCCTGGAGATAGTCTACTCTCCAATTCAACCCAAGTTCAAGTAGCCTCCCTATGAAGTATGTGATCACTTGAAGGACCCAGTAGACCACGTGAGCATATTCAAGAATGCAATGATCTTGTAAGGCACATGGGATTCAGCCATGTGTAAGGCATTTCCAATAACACTATAAGGATCTACCCGAGCTTAGTACTTTGGTCTTCCAAAGTATTCCGTTACTTGTTTTGATGACCCAATCGATAGGTTCATGGAGCAATTCATCTCCCTGGTACTTTGCCAAAAAAATCCCTCTACACTCCTCACTTTGAAGCAAAAGGAAGGAGAGAGCTTATGAGACTACTTGGCCCATTTCAACAGGGCTAGACTGAAAGTCACCAAGCTAAATAGCTTAATTATCCTCACTGCAATGATTAACGAGATTCAATAGGTTAGGATGGTCTATAAGATGGCCCACCAACCCCCGAAGAGCATGGTAGAATTCATAAGTTAAGTTTGAGAGCATATCAATGTTGAAGAGGTAATCTTGGCCAAAAGAGAGTTGAAAGGGAATAATATAGACCTAAGAAAGGCCATCAAAAAGCCAAACCTTCCAAATTGAAGAAACTGAGAATCGAACAAAGGGAACCCCAAGTGGGCTTCCAAACAGACATGCCCTTAAATAATTCAATGATGGAACTGTTGGCCCAAATTGAACATTGAGACTTCTTGAAAAGGCCATTAGCTATCCATGATAATAGGTGAAATTGGATAAGTTGAGTCACCATTGCTTTCACAAATACAACAGTCATAACATTAAGGAGTGTAGACACCTAAAAGATGAGATTGAGAGACTTATTTAGGTAGGTTATCTTGGATAGTTCATCAGACAAGGTGAGCAAATTGAGGGACCTTGAGCACGGAGGCAAATCGGCAAAGGTCCCTATAAAGGGACCCTAGTTTGGAGCTACAGAATATACCGATTAAGGGACACCTTATTATGATCCCCACAAGCCCCCAAAGTTAAGATGTGGAGTCAGCATTAACCGAAAAATGTCATATTATCACTGGAGGATAAGAAGAGGTGAAAAGGCAACACTGTGAGTTGGGAGCTAGAGACATAGTCTTTTCTATAAAAGACTTGAAAGAAAATTTGACACCTCACAATGATGTGCTAGTGATTTTGGCGATCCTTGATGGCTACACCAATCAATGTATTATGGCTGATATTAGAAGTTTGACAAATATTTTGTTTAGTTAGGCATATGGTCAAATGAAGACAGACCATAAGTTAGAGCCATACATTAGGATGCTTACTAGATTTATGCGAGACTTGGTCACTTCACTTAGCATCAATGGTGTGCTCCTTACAGTTGGACAAAACCCAAGAAGCTTTATAGTTGAGTCCAAGTTTATTAGAAACACTTCAAAATCAATGAAGTTATCACTTATGTCTCATTGGTTATATAAACACTTCAAACTCATGAAGTTATCGCTTACACCTCATTGACAATAGAAGCACCTCAAACTCATGAGATTATCATTCATGCCTCATTGGTTATATAAAAATACTTTTAAATTAATAAAGTTATTGATTACGCCTTATTGACTATAGAAATACTTTAAACTCATGAAATTATCACTTTTCTCTCATTGCCTATAGAAATACCTCAAAATTCATGAAGTTATCACCTATGGCTCATTGGCTATGAAAATATTTCAAACTCATAAAGTTATCGCTTACATCTAATTGGCTATAGAAACACTTCAAACTCATAAAGTTATCGCTTATGTCTCATTGGCTATATAAATATTTCAAACTAATGAAGTTATCACTTACACCTCATTACCTATAGAAATACTTCAAAACTCATGAAGTTATCACCTATACCTCATTGGTTATAAAAATACTTCAAATCAATAAAGTTATCACTTATACCTCATTGGTTATAGAAGCACTTTAAAATCAATGAAATTATCACTTATGTCTCATTAGCAATAGAAACACTCCAAAATCTCAAAGTTATCACTTACGTCTTATTGGTTTTGAAAATATTTCAAATTCATGAAGTTTTTACTTATGTCTCATTGGCTATAGAAATACTTCAAACTCATGAAGTAATAGTTTATGCCTCATTGGCTATAGAAACACTTCAAAATTAATAAAATTATTGCTTAAGCCTCATTAGCTATGGAAACACTTCAAAATCAAAGGAGTTATCACCTATAGCTCAATGGTTATGGAAGCACTTTAAATTAAGAAAGTTATCACCTATGCCTCATTAGAAAATGAAAATACTTAAAATCAAATAAAGTTATCACCAATGCCTTATCAGCTAATGAAAATACTTCAAATCAAATGAAATTATCACCAACACCTTATTAACTAATAAAAATACTTCAAACTCAATTAAGTTTTCACATATGCTTTATTGGCTATAAAAACACTTTAAACTTATGAAGTTATTACCTACATCTCATTCACCTATGAAAATACTTTATATCAATAAAGTTATTACTTACACCACATTGGCTATAGAAACACTTTAAAATTAACGAAATACACCTCATTGGCTACAGAAACACTTTGAAATCAATGAAGTTATCACCTATACCTCACTGACTATGAAAACACTACAAATCAATAAAGTTATCACCTATGCCTCATTGGTTATAAAAATACTTCAAAATCAATGAAGTTATCACTTACGCCTTATTGGCTATAAAAAATACTTCAAAATTAATAAAGTTATCACCTACACCTCATTGGCTATAGAAACACTTTAAGCCCATGAAGTTATCACCTATGCCTCATTGGCTATGAAAACACTACAAATCAATGAAGTTATCACTTATACCTCATTGATTATGGAAATACTTCATATTAATGAAGTTATCGCTTATACATTATTGACTATAAAAATAGTTCCAAATTAATAAAGTTCTCACTTACACCTTATCGGCTATGAAACACTTCAAACCAAATGAAGTTATCACTTATGCCTCATTGGCTATGAAAACACTTCAAATCAAATGAAGTTATCACCAATACCTCATTGGCTAGAAATAATTTAAACCAAATCAAGTCATCACTAATGCCCAAAGCTATTGAAACACTTCAAACTTCTCTTATTTCCTTTCATGTTCTACTAGACTATGTTATCAACATCTATCAAAGATCAAGTCAAGACTTATCTGAGTCAAACTCTATGCGTCCCAGCACACGAGAGTGGGGTAATGACACACATCAGAACTTCTCCACTCTTTATTTTTCTTTACTTCTTTCATGTTTTCTATAATCTCATATTGAAATTTATTGTAAAGTAAGGGTATACTCTTATTTAAGATATGTACCATTTCTTAAAATCAATCAAATGCTTTCTTCTTTTCTTTCGTGACTCTATTTTATTAGATAAGTTTCTTACTTTAAAAGATTCCTGATAATTGTTGGTGTAATTAACAACATGGACTTGCACCTGTTGGAAGTTAATATTTTCATGAGACCTAATGGTATACTCTAAATTAAAACATGGTTGATCCCCGAGGTTGCCGAGGCTACCAAAACTGATCCCACAACCCTGAGTTAACACTTGGGAGATTACAAAAGATCTTGAAGTCAAGTTTTTTAACTTGAAAAAGATTATTGACCCAAATCAAAACTTGTACAGAAACTTTCAGGATTAGATCATCTTTGATTCCAAAATATTTGATTAAGTAGATAAAAAAAGAAATCATTTTTTAAAATTATTTAATTAAGTAGTTCCATAATTGATTCTGAAATATTTGATAAAGTAGATCAGGGATTGATTCTAAATTTTTGATTCAGGAATTAAATCATTCATGATTCTGAGTTATTTGGTTTGGAATAAAATTATTTTTTATTCAAAATATAAGTCAAATTGATTTTCCTATTTTTAAATAAAACTTTGATTAGTTTGGTTTGATTGAGAGTTGAACCGAGGCTCATTAGATTATTACTATAGTTAATACTAAGACAAGCAAGCAAACCATAACTCAGAATCAAGACATGTGAAAAAAGCGAGTAAAACTTTTCATTGAAAGACTATAGAATTACAATTTTGAGCCAAAACTTGGCAAACAAATTTCTTTCATTTCATTACAAAAGAAAGAAGATTACATAAAGAAAGAAAAGAAGTGAAAATACAAATTTAGCTCATAGGCTCCTAAGGCTTGGCTTCAGCTTCCTCACCCTCCTCTAGAGCTAAGTCCCTCCAAAGCAACTCCTCATACTCACGCTTAAGGTGGAGGAGTCACCGCTCATCATGGAGCTTGATGTGAAGGTCCTCAGAATCAAATTCAGGAGCTTGGTAGGTCTACTTTATAGTGTCTCGACAACAAAGGTAGCTTTCTTTGAAGGAGTTGGTGAAGAGCTACTCTCAATCACAGAGATTCTCCTCACTAACTTTGAAACCCACCATGAGTTTTGCCTTCGACTGCTCCAATAGTTTAGTGAAATCAGGCTCTAGAGATACTAAGCCACCACCTACTCACTCATCCTCTTTATCTAGGCTACCTATCGAGCTTTGAGTTTCCCCATCCTCTCCATAGTAAATTCATGCTCAGTTTAGAGGATCTTCTTATCCTTCTCCATCACCTTCACCTTCTCCTCCACATCGAGTTGGAGAGACTCAAGCTGAGAGAGGAAGAGGTTTAATTCCTACTTGGTGTTTGTGGCTTTGCACTTTTGGGCCACCGCCTGCTTTCAAGCCTTATAGAACCTCTTACCTGTAAAATAGAAATATTCCATTATCTACAACTAATTCAAAAGTTAAACACAAACTCTAAAAATATTGGTAACAAAAGAAACAAGAGGGTCAAGTAGCTTACATCTGCATAGGCCTTGGCTCCATTTAGAAAGAGCTCATCCTCTAGGAGCCAAGCTATTTTGGAGTTCAAGTCAGCCCTAAGTCTGAGTAGAAGTACTCTTCTATGGTGGGGACCTAGGGCTCTTGGCTAGCTCAACACCTAGAGGGGCTTCAACCTTGGACTTTTTGCACAGACTAGTAGGAAGGGGGTCACCGAAACATTAATCACTCTCTTGGCTCAGTTAGCCCCCACCATCACCAAGGTGTCGGGGGAAGGGTCTTTTGCTGTAAGGGGGCTTAATGATCGAGCAGCAACCTCAGTAGTGGCACTTTGGGTGGAGTAACTAGGAGTATAGGACACCACCTACTTCCTCCTCTTCCCATCATTGTCTCCTTGGCTACTCCCCTCATCTTCTTGTCTTTTCTTCTTTCTCTTACTGTGGCTTGGGGCAGCAACAATAGGGATAGGAGGGATCTTCACCTCTGAGGTCTTCTTCTTCTTGGTAGGTTGTGCGAAAGTCAATCGAGGGGTCCTACTCTCTTCTTTTGAAACTCATTCATGAATGAGATCTGATTGAGACCTAAAATGACCAAACCTAATGTTAGAAAGAGCTATGACTTGGAAAGGAAAATTAACACATAGGGATCAACTGCATATTGACTAACTAAGCCAGAGATAGACCATGTTGTAGCAGACATGTCTCATCGGACTATGTGGGAGTAGCCTAATACTCTCAACCTTATCTACCTAGGTAATAAGGGGCTACTATACCTCAGGCCAAATCTCTAGGCCATTTTGGTTTTTGGAAGGGAGACCCCTTCCAAAAGAAAGGCCTTGGTTAGTTTGAGAAAAAACTCTAATGGGGTGATCCTTCTAAGACTGAATCAATGAAGGGTTGGAGGCAAAGAGTCTACAGCCCCGCTTTGGAGCAAAATACCACCAATCGCTAGTGTTGGAGCCCCAATATCTTTTAAAGATATCCCTAAGTATCTCTACTATCAAAGAGAAACTCTTGGATATAGCTAAGGTTCAGAAGGTGGTAATGAACCTTTGTGGGATCAATTTTGATGGCCTGAGGTGGTAGAGACCCTAGGGAGCAACCTTGATGCACAAATCAAAAGTTGTTTAATTTAAAGTATGTCATCAAGTGTTGTAGAAATATTGACTTTCAATATGTGCAAGTCTCAGTTGTTTATTACCCTGATAATTATCAGAAATTTTCTAAAGCGAGAAACCTAGCTCATAAAATAGAAACACAAAAAAAAAAAGAAAAAAGCACTTGATTGATTTTAAGAAATGGTACATGGTACCCTCACTTTATAATAAATTTTAATATGAAATTATAGAAGACCATGGGATAAATAAATAAAAGAAGAATGAGTGGGAAAGAAGCTCTGATGCATGCTGCTGCCCTAATCCTATGCATTGGACCATGCGGAGTTTGACTTGAATGGGTCTTGACTTAATCCTTGGTAGATGCTGATGACTTAGTTTGGTTGCATTGTCTAGTGGAACATGGAAGGAAATAAGGAGTGAAGTGTTTCCAATAGCCTAAGCATTGGCAATAACTTTTTTTGGTTGAAATGCTTCCATTAGCCAATAACGCATTGGTGATAACTTCAAAGTTTTGAAGTGTTGCCATAGACAATGAGACATTGGTGATAGTGTCATGGTTTAAAGTATTTTCGTTAACTAATAAGGTATTGGTAATAACTTCATTTGGTTTGAAATATTTTCATTAATCAATAAAGTATTGGTGATAACTTCATTTGGTTTGAAGTGTTTCCATAGCAAATGAGGTGTAGGTGATGACTACATCAGTTTTGAAGTATTTCTATAGCCTATGAGGTGTAGGTTTTAATTTTATGGTTTGAAGTATTTCTATAACTAATCAGGTATAAGTGATAACTTTATAAGCTTGAAATATTTCCATAGCCAATGAGGCATAAACAATAACTTAATGAGTTTGAAGTATTTTTATAGCTAATGAAGCATAAGTCATAACTTCATGAGCTTTAAGTGTTTTTATATCCAATGAGGTGTAAGTGATAACTTCATAGGTTTGAAATGTTTTCATAACCAATGAGGTATTAGCAATAACTTCATGTGGTTTAAAGTGTTTCCATAGCCAATAAAGCATAAGTGATAATTTCATAGATTTTGAAGTGTTCTCATAGACAATAAGGTGTAAGAGATAACTTCATGAGTTTCAAGTGTTTTACCCACTACTTGTATAATTGGATAAAGCCTTAGAGTGCTGCCAGAGGCTTTATAGTGCACCCTTTGGGACAAAGTTTGACCCTTTAGTTCTATTGGAATAAGTTTTGGTTCAGGTTTGAGTTCGGTTTGGTCCAACTTGGACTCAGTTCAGTATTTAAAACTTGATTTTGATTTAAGTCTGATTTGATTTAATTTGATGTACAAAACCTAATTTAGATCAAGTCTAATTTGACTCAGTTAAATATTCAAGACACAACTTTTATTTGAGTCTAATTTGACTTAATTTGATGTTCAAAACTTATTTTGGATCAAATTTGATTTGTTTTAGTTCAATATTCAGAACTTGACTTTGATTTGAGTTTGATTTAGTTTAGTTTAATATTCAAGACTCAACTTTGATTCATGTCTATTTGATTGAATTTGATGTTCAAAAGTTGATTTGGATCAAGTTTGATTTGATTCATTTCAATATTCAAAACTTGACTTTGATTCGAGTCTGATTTGATTTAGTTCAATATTTAAAACTCAATTTTGACTCGAGTCAAGTTTTATTTGATTGGGACAAGATTGACTTTGTGTTCGGCCCTTATAGGTTTGTGAATGGATCCTTTACAAATCTTAGATCCAATCCCTTGGTGAGTTCTTATTAGACCTTTAATAGATCTTGGATCTGACCCTTGTAGGTTCTTCTTAGATCCAACCCTAGACAGGTTCTTATTGGATCCTTAGCAGATATTAAATTCAACCCTTGATGAATTTATGTTTCAACCCATTGATAGACTTGGGTTCAAGTTCAAGTCAATATGGTTTAGCTTGATTTCAGTTCAGGCCTAGTGTGGTTTTGATTTGACTTTGGGGTCAATTGACCCCATTAGCTTTTAGTTTAACCTTGATTTAACCCATTAGGGTTTGATTCAAGCTTAGCTCGATCCACATAGGGTTTAATTTGAACTTGACTTGATCTTGAATTGACCTAATTCAAATCTGATTTGATTTAAATTAACTCAATTTGGCTTTTGGGTCTAATTCAATTTTTAGTTTTAGTTTATCTAGTTCATTAATTTAGGTTATTTTGAGTTAATTTAGTTTTATTTATTTATTTTAGCTAAGTCTAATATGAGTGAGTTATCTTAATTTAATTAATTTGGTTCAAGAGCCCTCAGGCTGTCATAATAACTTTGGACAAATTCATGAACTAGCCTTAGTTTGATTAGATATTTCGTGAGCTTACAAGTTAACCTTAGTCCGAATAGATGTTCTGTGAGCCTATAGATTGGCCTTAGTCCAAATAGACATTCAGTGAGTCTGTAGACTAGTCTTAGTCTGAATATATATTCAGCAAGCTAGCGAGTGGCTTTAGTCCAAATAGACATTAAGCGAGCCCACAAGCTAGCATTAGTCTGAATAGATAATCAGCGAACCTGCAAACTAACCTTAGTCCAAATAGATATTCAATGAGCTCATAACTTGACCTTTGTATGAATAGGTGTCAGCAAGCCCACATGTTGATCTTAATCCAAATAGACATTCAGCAAGCCCGAAGGTTGACCTTAATCCAAATAAAAGATCAACAAGCCTATAGGCTAGCCTTAGTCCAAATAAACGGTCAATGAGTCACAAGTTGGCTTTAGTCTATAATTAATTTTTGTGCAATTTCATGGGCTAGCCTTAAGTCAATGGTAATGGCATGAAAATTGAGGTAAGAGAAATATTTTTTCCCAAAAATCCCCTTTTTTCTTCTCTCTTTTTCTTTCTTCTATTCTATTTCTTTTTTCTCTCATGCCCCTTCCCTTCTTTTCACTTGAGCCCTATCGAGCCATGGTGGCCTGGGCTTTATCCTGGCCAAATTCAATCAGATCTAGCACTTGAGTCAATGGTGGACAGCGAGGGTGGGACAAGGTTGAAGGTGGGTCAGCGACAACATTTTGACCAAAGCAACATGGAGGAGCCAGGGTGAGGTGCGGCATCTCTAGCAAGGTGTCTGGTGGGCCAACCAGCGATGCACTCGGGCAGTGGTGGGAGTGACATGAGCATAGGTCAATGGGAAGAGCTGGGCTAGGTTGTGATCCAGCAAGATCTTGGCCTAAAGTGTAGGCTTTGGGTTGGTGAGAATGATAGACCCAATGGTGGTTGGTGGCTTGGGGTAGTCAGATAACAAAGGAGCTCATAGGTAGGCAGAGGTCAGTGCAAAATCTGGTTGTGTAAGTGACAGAGCGGGTCCGAAGCGGTGTGGAAGCTGCCAGTGGTTGGGTTGGCAATGCTACGATAGAGAGACTAGCAGTGGTTGGGTTGGCAATGCTACGATAGAGAGACTAGCAGTGGTTGGAGCTTGGCTAGTGGCAAGAGGTGGGGGCTCTAGCAGTTGCATCCCTTAGACCAGTCAGGCTTAAGCTCGACAAACTAGGGCATCGAAGAGGGTACCCAAGCAATAGCAGAGGGGGTATGGAGGGGCTGACTGAGCAAGGTTAGGGTTTCAGCAAGGCCTCATCTTCATCCTAGCAGTAGTGCAAGGAGCGGGATGTTGGGTGGTTGGGTGATCGGGCTCATTGTGGGGGCAGTAGGACCTCATAGAGATAGGAGAGGAAACACATAAGAGAATATTGGAAGATCAAGGAAAGAGAAAGGTAAGTTATATTGACCTTCCTCATGCTCTAATTTCAACCTATTCGTACCAAGTTATGTGACTCTTTTTGGACTCTCACTCCTCTCTAAGATCCCTATTGATCCCTCTCCTCTTTGTAGGTTTTCACTACTTTTTATAGGCCTCAAGCAAATTTTGAGACCAAATCATTGATTGATTTGATTGCTGAATCTAGTTGGATTGTAATTTACAAATTGGATCTCTAGCTCTTCGATTGACATGTTTGAGATTACAATTTTCTTAATTGGGATTTATTTTCTTATGAAGAGATTTGTACCATTTTTTAGACATTGAATTTTCAAGGAAATATCTATAAACTTTTCTGGTAGGTTTGGACCAAAAATATACTTTTATGAATTTCAGGGGTTTTTTTGTAAAAAAAACTTATTTATAAAATATTGAAACTTTTAGGGGCCTTCTCAAATAAAATTTGGATTTATTTCTAAATAATAACTTTGAGGGACTTATTTATAAAAATTAAAACTAGGGGTTTATTCACAAATATAGAATCTTTGAGAGGTTTATTCACAAATTCTAGATTTTGCAAAGACTGATATGTAATTCTAGCCCACTCAGTCCATTTTAATTTGAGCCTAAATTTTATAGCAATTTGGGTCAGAATTGAGCTCAATTTTTTGTCAAATTTAATTATGATTTAGATCTAATTGAAATCAGCATTTGAGCCATAATTTAGTGGCATTCAACTCAATATTCTAACCAACTTTTGATTAAATTTAATTTTTGGCCAAAATTGACTCAAATAGATGCCTCCTTCACATCTACTTCATGAGTTTTCTTAGTGAGAGGAGCATATGCGAATAATTTCTCAAGTTCTTGCCCTTTGTGTCAACGTCCTAGGAGTTGATTATATGAGTTTGAATTATCACACAAAAGTGGACTTTATTCGCTATGTGGAGTGAACTTAGTTTGCCATGGACTTACTTTGCCACAAGAGAGTGATCTTAATTTGCCATAGAGCGATATTGAATCGTCATAGGGAGTGGATTGATTTGCCACAAGGAGTAGAATTGAGTTGCCACAATAATTGGACTTGAGTTGTCATAATAAGTGAACTTGAGTTACTACAACAAGTAGGCTTAATCTACCACAATAACTGGACTTGAATTGCCATAATGAGTGAACTTGGGTTACCACAATAAGTAAACTTGAGTTGTAATAATAAGTAGATTTAATTTATCATAATGAGTAGACTAAATTTGCCATAATAAGTGCACTTAGGATGACACAATAAGTGAACTTAATTTGTCACAACAAATGAGCTTGAGTTGCCACAATGAGTGAACTTAAGTTGCCACAATAAGTGGACTTGATTTGCCATAAGATGTAGATCTTATTCGCCACAAAGAGTAGACTTGTGTTACCCAAGGAGTGGACTTGAGTTACCACAATGAGTGGACTTGATTTGCCACAATGAGTAAACTTAAGTTGCCACAATCAGTGGACTTGATTTTCCACAAAGAGTAGATTTGATATACCATAAGGAGTGGATTTAATTTGCCATAAGAAGTGGATTTGGTTTGTCATAAGGAGTGGACTTGATCAGGACATAAAATAGACAAGGTTTTGTGCCCATATTTTTCCTCGAGAGACATAGAGTACATATTTGACTGGGCATTCCTTTTTTGAGAAAGTTGATATTTCGTCATAGATAAAATATAGACACTTTATTTTATTATTGTTGTTGCCCCTAGCAGCTTAGGCATAATACCTTTTGAGAAATTAGATGTTGATTGGTGGCATAGGTCTTTCCCCTTTGTCATCAATTAGTTAGTAGGATCTCCTTTGAAATATCCTTTCAATGATTTAAGGGCTTTTCAAATTAGGCTCAAACTTACCTTTGTAGCTTCAATTTGGGATTATGAGTCTTCTCAGAACTAAGACTATTTCTCTCTTTTAGAAGGATCTAAGCCGAGTCATCTTATCATAGGCCCTGGATATTTGTGTTTGATACATTTGCAGGTTTTATTGATTTGTAAGCCTTGTTTTGTCCAAGGAGTCTAGCTCATCATACCAAAGGTAAACACTATATTATTTTGTGATTTCTTCTTACAAGGCAATCCTTAAGGAGAGAATTTGTACTTTTAGTAGCAATGAGGGAATTTGTACTTCTAGTATCATGACTACCCTCATCCCAAATACCAATGTATATGGTATTGATTGGATAGGAGTTTGATATGTGGTGTGATTAGCCCATAATGGTTTGGGAAGTTTTTGGTGCTAATCTCTCTTGTTTCTATTGGCAACTTTCTTTAATATCTTAGAGTGGATCTTGTTGAATGTCTCAGCAAGGCATTTGCCTTTACACTGTAGATGGATGAATATCTCCAATCTATCTCATGATAATGTGTGAATCATCCCATCTTGAAGCTTCTAAAGGGTGGTACATTGTCAGAAATGATCCTTCGAGGAATGCCAAATTCGTATAAGATGTTTTCTCAAAATAAGTGGATAATAGTATTTGCTTTCACCTCTTTCAATGAAGTTACCTCAACCCACCAAGAGAAATAGTTGGTTATTGCTAGTATGAAGCAATGACCTCTAGAAGAAGATGGTTCTATTACACTGATGATATCTATTCCCCAAACCTTGAATGGCTACAAGGATACCATTAGATGTAGAGAATTTGGGTATTAATGGATGAAGTTATCATGAACTTGGTATAGGTGACACCTTCTTGAATATTTGATACAATCTCTCACCATCATGGGCTAGTGGTAGCTCATACACTTGATCTTTATCATTATTTTTGGACTCAATTGATGAGCCCCACAAATCCTAGAATGAACCTCATACATGAGTTCTTTAGCTTCTTTGTCTAGAAGACAACGTACAAGTAATTAATTGAAGGATCTTTGATAAAGAGTGTCATTGGTAAGTAAAAAGTGTACAGCTCTCTTTCTGAGTTGTGTTTACGCTAATTTCTCTTTTAGGAGTTTTCCATTTTTAAGATAGTTGGTGAATGGTATTCTTCAATCTATAGCTTCTTCTATCAGTTTAAATTCATTCTTCTCGAGTTTGATGTTGAAAACTGAGCTTATCACTTGTCTACTATGGACTGTGATCAAATTTTTTTCTTGATCAGGATCAGCCAGTGCTTTAGCTAATTTGGCTAAAGATTCAACTTCCGCATTGATAGATTGGGAAACCTTAGTTATTTGAATATGTGGAATTTGTCCCATGAGTTCTTGAGTCCTTTTATGGTATTTCAAGAGCTTAGATTTGTTAACTTTATATTTGCCTTGAACTTAGTTGATGACTAGTTGTGAATCACTAAAGACATGTAGGCAAGATATCTCTATATTGAGAGTCATTTTTAGTCTAAAATTAGGGCCTCATATTCTGCCTCATTGTTTGTGTAGGATTTTGAGAGGGAGTAGGAGTATCATAAGATACCACCATTTAGGGTGACAAATATGAGTCTAATGCCTGCTTTGATTTGTGAAAGCTTTGGCTTGATCCATAGTCTGATGGATGATGCCCCATCAAAATATAACTTTCAGCAGGGTTCCCCTTTTTTGACCAAAAGGATCTCTTTATCTAGGACTTTACAACTTAATAGAGAATCATCCGGTACTAGGTGAGCTATAAGAAAATCGATGAGATCTTGCTCTTTAACCACCTTTTGGGGAGTAAAGTTAATATCATATTCCAAAAGGATTAATCCCCACTTTGCTAGCATTCTAGTGAACACAGGACTAGTCATCAAGTACTTTATAGGATGAATCTTTGATATTAAAATGACTTGATGAGAAAATAAATAATGCCTGAGCTTCTTGACTCAAATATAAGCACCAAACAATGCTTTTCAATGGGAGAGTAGTTGTTTTCTACACCTACTAGCATTCTACTCAAGTAATAGAGAGTATTTTCTTTGCCCTCTTCATTACTCTAAGTGAGAAGTGCCCTCAACGACTCTTCCATTGTAGCCATGTAGAGGATCAAGGGTTTATTAGATAGGTGTACTATGAAGACTAGTAGCTTTAAGAGATATTGTTTGATCTCTTCAAAGTCTTTTTGGCATTCTTGATCTCAAATGAATGGGACATCCTCCTTCATTAATATGGAGAAAGACTTATATTTTCCAAAGAGTTTTGAAATGAATCTCCTTATGTAGGCAAGTGGGGCCTTGGAATGACCTCAATTGCTTTAAGTTGTTGGGTGGTGGCTTATCCGAGATGGCTTTAATCTTATATGGATCAATTTCAATCCCTCAATTCTTGACAATGATTCCAAGGAACTTCCCTGATGATACCCTGAAGGCATATTTCATAGGATTCATGTTTAAGTTATATTTTCTAAGGTGGTCGAAAATCACTCTTAGGTCTTGGATGTATCTATCTTTGAACTTGGTCTTGACTACCAAGTCATCCACATAGCATTCCATCAGTTGGTGTATGAGATCATCAAAAATTTGGGTCATGGCCCTTTGATAAGTGGTGCTTGCATTCTTGCTCCCAAAGGTCATCACCTTGTAATAGTAAATGTCAATTGGTGTTCTAAAGGTTGTATGCTTCTCATCGTCAGGATGCATCTTAGTTTGGTTGTACCCTAAAAACCATACATAAAATAACATATTTCTAAATCAATCATATTTTTAATAATGATTTCCATTGTTAGCAACAGGAAGTCATCCATTAGATATATTTTATTCAAGTCTCTATAGTCCACACATATGTAAATTTGGCCCTTCTTCTTTTTGACTAGTACAATGCTTGCCACCTAATATGGATACTTTTCTTCTCTAATAAAGCTTTATTTGATTAGTTTCTTGGTTTCTTCTATCATCTTTTGTACTAGGTTAAGTTTCATCTTCCTAGTAACTTATTTGATAGGTAGAACTTTGAGGTTGATAGTCAACTTATGGACTGCAACTTCAAGGTCTACTCCAGTCATCTCCTTATAGATCCATACAAAGCAATCAATGTACTCTTGGAGCATTGCTTTGAGTTAGGTTTGGCTATCCTCTGAGTGTTGATTGCTCATAAAGGTTGGTTTGTGGTCCTCCTTTGAACCTAGGTTGATTTTCATTAGTTCATCAATCGTGGCTTTCCCCCATCCTTGAGTTGTGGTGGAGCTTCTTTTGGTTTGAGGAATACTTTTTCACCAAGTGGTTCATCATGTTGAGTGAGATGTGGCAAAGGTTCATCTAGGGCCATTTTGACTACATCATACTTCCTTTCCTTGGTCTTGATGGAATTTTACTGAGGATGCCATCTTCTTGTGATGTCTGAGGAGTCATGGCTACTTTAACACATGTGTCAGAGGGTGTTAATGTTGTTTGGACATCCTAACAATTGGACAGAGGCCCAATGGTGACCATGATGCATGTGTGGACATTTAGAATGATATACCCCAATCCTTTAATGTTATTATTTCCTCTTGCAAGAATGTAAGCACACCCTTGAGATGGATCCCATAGATTCTTGAAGAAATGATTCTCTCTCTCTCTCTATCTCTCTTTATTTGTAAACATCCATAGCTAGATTTATTGATTATCTAACAAAGTCAATCTACAAAATATTTTGGCATGACTACTAGTTGTTGGTCACCATCATTCGCTGGATCCTCAACTCCTAGGATTTTATATATGCTTGGCGCATAGGGGATCATGTTGTAAAATAGTATATCCTTTTCTCCTTTATGTCATGGGAAAATGTAGAAAGTTATTAATTCTTCCACAATATTGATGCTCAACTTATCTAATAGTTTAAATAAGCTTTGTGAAACTTTAATAATAAGGAAAGTAGTTTCTATTTAACCCTATTATCATCTTTGCTAAAAGTGTAACTGCCTAGGTAGACTCACGGGGCTTCTTCATGTAAAGAGTCTAGGTCAATGTCACTTCCTAAATGGGGAGGAGCAAAGATCAGACTAGAGATCTTTTGTTTTACTTGATTAATGAAAGTATACCCTCGATCGGTGTGGAATCTTTGATAATATTTCACATTATCATAATATACCTTGTGAACATCAAAAAGATGTACACCCTATCAATTCGGTATTCTTCACTATTCTCGAAGTACTTAAGGCATTGATGTAGGGTTGATGGCACTATTTTATTTTCATGCTTTGTATGATACGTCAATGTCGATCACATAGAACTTAGCATTTATCATTAACTCACCTACTTTTAGAGGGATGGTTGTGGCTCTCAGGGCTCTTTGGTTGTTTTGATAAACCCTTGGATGGTTATAATCTTGGACAACATGTGGCACACATCCAAAATTAGAGCTCTTAGAGTTTGGAGAGTTATCAAATTGATTGAGGAACTTGGGTCAATCACAATATGATTGATCTTGAACCCATCACTATTCCCTATGACATACAACAGCCTGTTATGGTATGTCATTCCTAGTAGTAGTTCATCATTCATAAATGTGATGATAGGAGTTTGACATGTGTACAAAGACTCCTTCAACTTCTCATTAGCAAAGTATGCTTGATAGTAAGTTGGGTTTTATTAGATATGCATCAGTGTATCTCTAAGTTTCCATGACATTATTAAGACATCAAACACTCTCAACATGGCAAGGATCTTCTTGAGGTGGGCTGCTATGTTGTATTCTACTTTCTTGAGTGCAGATTTAGCTTGTAAAGGCTTGATGTTCTCATTTATCAATTTTTCTTTTCCTTTGTCTTTGGAGGTGTTTTTGTCCCTAGGCATTGGAGCTTGCCTCTGGGGTAGTACCTTTCACCTTGGAGTTGCATCTAGTTTATTCTCCTCAGTCAAATTCTAGCATCAGGAGACCAAACAAGTTCATCTTCAGAATCACTATCAAGGCTAATCATGTGACAGAAAGTAGTGAATTCTTGCCTCTAGATGATAGTTCTTTGTGTATTTTTAGAGGGTATGTCTAGCCAATAATCCTCCCATTCAATATTAGAATTAGACACATGAGGTATCCTTGTAGAGAGGTCCTCACAAACATTTTGGATGAACTCTTCTATTTCGTCTACTAGCATGACCTTATTTAGGATTTTGTGTTTAGGACATTTCTTCCGTGAATGTTCAGATTGACTTAATGTGCGGGCAAAATGAGCCTTAGCATGAGGCTATCTGATCCTTTCCTAGAATGTCAGCTTCTTCCTTTGGCACTTGCTGGTGTAGAGCCTCCCGAAGCAGTCATAAAGTTATTTTAACTCAAACACAAAGTCATATTCAGTATCTATGCCTTATATGTATAATTCTTCTAAAGTTAGTAAAGTGCATCTTTCCACAGGTTTTAGAACTAGGACCTCACCAAATCTAGTAGGTTGAGCATTTGTTGCTAGATTACCTAATGGAGGCTGGGATTGCTGCTCATTGGTGTTTACCTTAGATCTATGAGTAACCATGTGACAAGAGCCCATAAACTCATATAATTATTTTCAAAAGTGTCTAGCTTTCTTGACCTATCTCTAGAGTAAATGGCATGAGTGATAATTTTGACCCTGAGGAGAGGGTTAGTAGGTGATTCTAGGCCACCTTTGTAAGGTCTTTTGTATGGTTTTTCCTTCACTACTAGCACCTCTTTCATTTTCTCAATTTTCTCAATTTTCTCATAGAGTATGGTAGTTATATGTGATATGTCTTTCATGTGGGCAGCTATAGCCTGCATGTATTCATTTAACATTTGCATTTGCCTCTTGATAAAACTCATGTTAGTTATAGCTAATTCTTTCACAGTATCTAATTATAATTTGAGCATGCCAAAATTGTATTCATGAGCGAACCGGCTATGAATGCTAGCTTACATTTTTGGAAGGTTCTCTACACTTCACTTTGTCTTTTTCTGCTTTTAAATTTTGTGAACTAGGTAAGGCTAGTGGGATAATTCTTTTCAACTTTTTGACTTGCATGAGTCTTGGAAGGTGTGGATAGAAGAAGCGTTTAAGTAAGGTGTCATATATTCCCCCCTTATGTTGCCAAGAACTAGATTTACTACCTCAAATTAGCCCATGGGTTATTCACACTTAATACTGAGATTTCTCCACCGTATGATATAGTCCAAGATCAATTTATTGTCACACTTTAATGTTGAGATGAGTTCTACAATGGTTACTTTATTGCAAACTCTTCCGAACCTGATTTGAAAAGTCTCTTTTATTTGTACCCAAGTTTGTTTGGATACCACTTGAATTCTACTCCTATCAAGCTTGCCGAAAATTAATGGAGTAACAATAAGGGACTATTACTTGAATCTCCACAAAAAATCACAAAATAAGGTATGGGCTGTTCAAGGTTGCGTATGCCATTAAATAGTTTAAAGCTAGGCACTGTATAGCCTTTAGGATATGGCACTCGGTTGTGATGACAAGAGTATGTCAGCATCATTTATCCTACCCATCTGATGTTCTTATCTCAATTATGCAACAACCATTTATTACATCTATTATTATATGTATGGTTGCAGTTCTATATTATCAGAGATTGGGTATTCCCTATAGATGGAGGAGGTGGTTGTGAAGGCCCTATATTTTCATGATCTCATATATAGATGCATCCTCCATCACCTCTACAACCTGAGATGGATATTGAGATTATTCCAACTTTTTGAGCTTTAAGCTTATTTGTAATATTATTTTCATCAACTCCATGACCTTCTTTTAAGCTTTGTCTTTCTCTTTTCCTTACTTTTTTAGATATTTTTGTAGTGCTTCTATCATCACTTTTTGATTGGAGCTTTTAGTTATGATCAAGGCTTCTGTCAGTACATGATGATATATATTTTGGGAGTCAGGTCTAGGCTTTCATTTGAGGTTAACTTCTCCCATTAGCTAGGTTGCCTCATTCAGGATCTTGCTCATGTAACAAATCGCCACACCTTCTTTTTGATGTGGTAGCAAGGATTGGTCCACAATGGCTCTTTCCTCTTGGATTTCTTGATTAGTAAATCTTACTCAGGCAGCTTTCTTTTGCCATTTGGCCGGTTGGGGTGCAAGCTCATAGTCCCTCCCAGAGTTGTGATGAGAAATGACTTTGATGAGGCAGTGACTTAAATTCCAAAGAGTCATGGCAACTAGTGGTTCATGCTTAGTTAATAAGGCTAAGTTAACTCTACTCACCGAGTTTAGGAATCGACTTTTGGAGTTGAAGGGTACTAATAGTACACCAAACTAAATTAGTTGGGCCAATGAATCAAAATCCAATTTGAGGATCAAGCTATCGAGGTCATTATATCGAGGTATTGAGGGTTAGGCGGGTCCAATCACCTAGACTTGGGTCATCCGATGAATGGTCATCCCAAGGCAATTTAGAAAACTCAGTTGATCTCAGCCCATGGATGAAAGTAACCAAGTATTCATAAAAACTAACAAATATTTGATGATAATGAATAGATGATATTTGATAATCTACTTGAGTTGTGTTTAACCAAAATACTTAAAGCTCTCAAGGAAACATTTGAAAGCTTCAAGAAAAAGAAGCGCAATGGTAGATCGGCGAGTGTGGCTTGATTAAGATAAAAAGATGGCTTAAGATGACTTGGAGGTGTCTATAATAACTTGAAGATTTATGGGTGATACAAACAAGGCCAAGCCAACTTAAGAAATCATATTCAACTAGGTCTAGCTTTCTTTTATTTTTAGTCTAGTTAAAAACTTATTTTAGATGAATTGTTTGGTATTTAATATCACATAGAGTCCTGCAGGAAGCTCTTAATAGAGCTTTTCTAACTGAATCAAATATCTAATTCTAAACCAGTCACCCAATTGAGTCAACTAAAGACTCAAGTTTCAATTCTAGGCAAAACTAAACATTTAGTTGGCGAGTTAGGTTCTACTTTATTAACTAGAACTAGACGCCCAATTGGTAACCAAAAGCTTGGCTAGGATTCTAGTTTTGACAAAACCAGATGCTCGGTAGGGCTTTGAACTAGTACTAATAAACTGGAATCGAACATCCAATTATCTGAAATGAACATCCTGTTTGGATTTTTTTATGCAACTAATGGCTAGTTTTTGTACCGTTAGAGGAAACAAAGCCATGGGATCTCATTGTAAATGGCTAGATTCAACTCCAAAAGTATAAATAGAGTTGAAGGGGCTTCCATAAATAATTTTGCATCTTCTAATCTTTGAGAAAGGTGATCAAAGCCCCTTTCTACTCTCTAGCCATTATAAGCTCTAAACTTTTAATCTCACTCATGTTTTCATTGCCCTTCCTTTTAATCTTAAAAAAACTTTGTGTGAGCTAAAGTTGTATCATTCATTCCCATTTTCCAACTGTAATCCACTCCAAGATTATTTGAAGTGGTTGAGAGACCCTACTCTATATTGGAGGTGCATATTATCGGTTGGAGCAAGGGAAGTTGTATGGGATTGACTTTGCCAACAAAACAACATACAAGTGAAGTACTAAAGTCCTTAAGAATGAGGCAAGGGCCATGGAATAGAAGCTATTAGTCTTCGAACCATGTTACATTGCGGTGCATATTTTTTTTCAACTCTATTTTCTTATTGCAATTAAGTTTGATTATGATTTACTTGAAATTGTCTTTTGTGGATTGAATTGTTTTTTATTGCTTGAAAAAGTACCATATTTCAAAAACCTAATTCACCCTACCTCTCTTCCCCCCTCGTAGGTGGACTTTATGCTTTCAATTAATATCAAAGCCAAGTTCTCTCATTTTTTTTGGTTTAACCACCTAGAGTTTTCAATCAAATTTCAATGGTCAATATTGGTTTTTTTTTTCCTTCTCTCTAAGAAAGGCAATCCACAACTAGAACTCCTCTCTTTAATGGTACTCATTTTAATTATTGGAGGTCTAGGATTAGAATCTTCATCAAGGTCATAGACTATGATCCTTGGCATATTGTGGAATAAGAGTATACTCCACCCACCAGAGAAATTAATGGTGTGAGGGTCCCCAAGCCTAAAGGAGAGTGGGATAATTAGATAAGAAAAATGATTCCTTAAATGTTAAAGCCATGAACATTCTTTATTATTCTCTTGATCCGAATGAGTTTAACTAGATTAGTATATATAAAATAGCTTATGAGATTTGGCATCGCCTTGAAGTTACCCATGAGGGTATAAGGCAAGTTAAAGAGTCTAAAGTGAACATATTAATCAACTAATACGAACTCTTTAGAATGAAATCGAATGAGTCAATAACTAAAATACTTACTTCTTTTATGAATATTATAAATACCTTAAAATCTCTTGAAAAAGTTTATACTAATGATGAAATAGTGAGAAAGATTTTAAAGTACCTTCCAAAGTCATGGGATCCCAAAGTGACCACAATTCAAGAGGCAAAGGACCTCAACAAGTTGCCTTTAGAGAAACTCTCTAATCAATCATCACTCATGGGATGATCATGAAGGATAGAAGCTAGGAGGATAATGAAGACAAAAAAAATGAATGCATTGCTCTCAATGCAAAAGAGTCTAATGATGATGAGAAAGATAGTGATCAAGAAATGGCTCTTATCACTAGAAAGCTCAAGAAGTTTCTAAAAAAGAGGAACATACCAAGAAGACCTTCAAGGAATGAAATAAGTTACAACAATGAAAAAAGGAGGATGTGCCCACATGATTCAAGTGTAAAAAGCCCGACACATGAAAGTGAATTTCCCCATCAATCATCAATCAAAGAAATTCAAAGGGAAGAAAAAGAAGGCAATGGTGGCAACTTGGGACAATTCAGAGGAAGAAAATGAAGATATCTCATCAGATGAAGATATTACCAACTTGTGCCTCATGGCTATGGAGGACGAGGTATATGATTTAACATTTAATGAAGTACAAGATGCTTTTGAAAATTTATATGCTACACATGAGAGATTACTTCAAAAGCATGTGTCTTTGAAAAATAAATTAAAATTGCTTGAATGTGATTTTGAATCTTTGAAACCCTCTACAAATACTTGTGATTGTAAAAAGAAGATTAAGATTCTTCAAAAGGAGTCCATCCATATTTATAGGGCTAAATAAAAGACGGAGGACACATCACTTTTGGGAATAATGGTAGAGGTAAAATCATAGGTATTGGACATATTTCAATTGAATCTTCTTCAATTAAAAATATTTTTTTGGTAGAAAGTCTCAAGCATAACTTACTTTTCATTAGTCAACTATGTGATAAAGATTTACATTTTTTTTAAATTGAAAGTTTGCAAAGTTATACATGATAATGATAATGTTGTAGCTCTTGTTGGTCATCTAGATAGAAATGTGTACACTACTGACCAAAATAACTTAAAAAATGAAAAACATTTTGTAGCTTAAAATAGCAATAGATAGCTTTGGCATAGAAGGATTGGACATGCAAGCATGGATTCTATGGCTAAAGTCTAGAGGTCTACCCAAAGACAAACTCATCAAGGATCGAGCATGTAATGCATACCAAATGGGGAAGAAAGTGAAGATCTCTCACAAATCCAAAATATTTGTTACATCAACAAAGTCGCTACAACTCCTTCACCTAGACTTATTTGGATCAATTGAGACTACAAGTTTAGAAGGTAAAAATTATAATAGTTGATGATTACTCTATATTTACATGGGTTTTCTTTATTGTACATAAATATGATTCCTTCAATGCATTTGTTGATCTTCACAAACAAATTCAAAATGAAAAGGATTATATGATTTCAAAATTCATAATGACCATGGAGGAGATTTTGAAAATTATTTATTGGAAAAATATTCCATTGAAAATAGTATTGAGCATAATTTCTTGGCTCTATGTACTCCATAATAAAATGGAGTAGTAGAATAGAAGAATAGATCTTTTCAAGAAATGATAAGAGTCATGCTTAATGAGTACTCTCTACCCAAATATTTTTGGACAGAGGCCGTTAACACGGCATACTATATCTTGAATCAAGTTTCTATTCGCTCGATTTTAAACAAGACTCTATTTAAATTATGAAATGATAAGAAGATAAATATTATATATTTTCATATTTTTGGTTGTAAATGCTTTATTCTAAATATAAAAGATTATTTATCCAAATTTGATTCAAAAATATTTGAAGGCATTTTTCTTGGCTACTCTATTACCTCAAAAGCATATAGAGTCTTCAACAAGTCCTTTATCATTGTTGAATAATCTATTAATATCATATTTGATAAAGTTAATCCTCTATTGGAGAAAAAACTTATTGATAATGAAGTAGATATCTCCAAGAAATTAGATGAGATACAACTCAAGGAAAAGGAAGAGGGTGAGTTAAGTCAAAGTCCAAGGGATGAGAATGATAAAAATAAAGGTGATCAACAAGAAGAGCAAGGTGGTGATAAGGAGCTACCCAAGATATGAAAATTTTAAAAGAGTCACCTGAAGGATCAAATCATCAGTAATGTTTATTAATGGGTAAAAACTAGATATACTATTAAATATAATCTTCATATTATTTTTTTCTCAAGTTGAACCCAAAAATCTTGATGAAATTCAAAAGAATAAAAGTTGGATTCTTGCTATGCAAGAAGAATGTAATCAAGTTGAGTGAAATCAAGTTTTGGAACTTATTCCAAGCCAAATAATTACTCAATTATTGGTACCAAATGAGTCTTTAGGAACAAGTTAGATGAAAATGGAGTTGTGGTTCAAAATAAGGTTAGATTAGTGACCAAGGGTTTCAACCAAGTTAAGGGACTTGATTTTGAAGAAACCATTATACTCGTAGCATGTTTGGAATCTATTCATATTTTATTTGCCTTTGAAAATTTTAAAGGTTTGAAACTTTTTCAAATGGATGCCAAAAATACTTTTCTAAATAGTTTAAAGGTTTCAGACTTTTTTAAATGGATGTCAAAAGTACTTTTCTAAATAGTTTCGTATCCGAAAAAGTTTATATTGAATAACCTCCCATTTTGAGGATTTACAATTTTCAAACCATGTTTTAAAATTGAAGAAGGAACTATATGGTCTTAAGAAAGCTCCAAAATCTTGGTATGAGAGACTAAACTCTTTCTTAATTTCAAATGGTTTTACTCGGGTTGACACTATATTATTTTTATTAAAAAATTATAATGATTGATTAGTAGTACAAATTTATATGGATGATATTATATTTGGTGCTACCAATAAAAATCTTTATGAGATGTTTGCAAGCACTATGACAAAGGAGTTTGAGATAAGCATGATGGGAGAATTGAATTTCTTTTTTGGACTCCAGGTACAACAAATGAAGAATGGAATCTTCATTAACTAAGCCAAGTACACCAAGGAACTACTTAAGAAGTTCAATATGGATGAAGCTAAGGCAATAAAATCTCCAATGATTCATTCAATCAAATTGGATAAGGATGAAGATGGTGAAAAGATTGATGAAAAGTGGTATAGAGGTATGATTAGTAGCTTATTATATTTTACTGCTAGTAGACCCAACATAATGTCTAGTGTTTGTTTATGTGCTAGATTTCAAACATCTTCTAGAAAATCATATCTAGTTGCCATGAAACACATAATTAGATACCTTAAGGGCATACTAGACTTAGGATTATGGCATCCAAGGGATGACTGCTTTGATTTGATCAATTTTTATAACGCAGACTATGTCGGATATCATGTAAATAGAAAGAGTACTAGTGGTATATACTAGTTTCTTGGAAAGTCACTAGTCACATGAAGTTTTAAAAAACAAAATTTAGTGACTTTTTTACCACCGAAGCCCAATATGTAGCTACATGGTGTTGCTATTCTCAAATGCTTTGGATGAAACAAATACTCCAAGATTTTGATTTCAAATTTTCAAATATACCAATTTACTGTGGCAAAACTAGTGCTATTAGTTTGTCTAAAAATCTGGTATAACATTCTCGCTCAAAGCATATTGACATTCACCATCATTTTCTTCGAGATTATATTTTGAAAAAAGACATTTCATTGATTTTTATTGAAACCAATCATCAATTCGAGAATATTTTCATAAAATCTTTTGATGAGATGTAATTTTGTTTCATCCAAAATACTATTAGTATTGTAAAGCATACATGATTTTCTGAGCTTTTGGAATTGATCTTTCAGTTTTAGTTCTAGTCCATACAGGGGTTTGTATTTTTGTCTGAATTGGACATCCATTTCTGAAATGGACATAAGGTGCAAGAATCTTGGGAGGCTAGAAATTCTCTATCGAATGTCTATTTTTGAAACAAATGTCTGTTATAGTAAACCTCTATAGTTAGAAATCCTCTGATGGACACCCATTTGGGAAATGGATGTCCGATACAATATTTTCTAAACTACTAGATTGCTTCTGTCACACCCATTTTATGAAATGGACATTTGATATGTGCAGGTAGGGCCCAATTTTGAAGTTTAAAACCCTATCCGCCGGATCCTTTTCCCCCATCTCTTGCACGTAACTCCTCTCTAGCGACTTTCCCGAGCTCTCCAGCATTCCTCTTCAGTGATCCAAGGCTTCTACCTCGAATTGGCCTATCCTCCTTTGATCCTTCACCTTCTCCTCCTCAATTTCTAGTTTTTTCATCTTGAATGGCTAAAAGATTCAAGCACCTCATCTCCAAGAAGGTAAGGGGCAAGGGATCTTCTCCACACCTAATAATGATGAGTATCCCCCCAAATTTGCTTCCATTGATTGCTTTAGAATCTTTCAAAAGTAATTTGCTACTTCTAGAATAGTGGTTCCTAGAATGGTTGATTTTGATGATCTTGTTTCTTTAAATCTTAGATCACTTTTTGAATTTAAAGGATGGCTTTTATTGCTTTCTAACCATGAGACATACCATGATCATAATATACAAGTCTTATATGCTAATACCTCCTTTGATAAAAACTCTACCACACTTGATACATCATATAGGAGAAGAGACATACTTTTAACACCCATAGTGCTAGATGCTATCCTTGAGGTACCACTAGAGGGGGTCTAACTAAACCTAGCCCACGGATGGCCTAGCCACCTTCCTTCATACGCCTCAGTTGTTGAGGCCATATTTGAAGGAAAATTGGGGTAGTGCTATGCGGATGCTTCAATCGAACCTCTCCCACCTCGTATCTATGCCCTTCATCAAATTTTCATCTACACTTTCTTTCCAAAGGGTGGACATCGAGATAAGATTTCCAATTCTGAGCTTTATGTTATTTATTCCTTATTGACTTAGTGTATGGTTCACCTGCCTCATCTTATTCTCCACCATATGTGTCATTATATTCAACATGGACATGCTACTCTTGGCTATCTCAAAATCATATCACATATCCTGAAAAACTTTGGGGCTGTCATTTCTACTCGTGATCTCTCTCTCTTTATTTGATGTATTCTCTTATTTTACCCTATTCCAAATGGGCTTTAGCAGAGGGATGAATTTGAACTTGAGGTCATGCCAAAAACATTGATGAGGATGAGGAGATAGAGTTTGATGATGCAGAATGTGGCCAAAGATCAAGACCTGCATATGTTGGATGTTCATGTGTCACAATCATAGGCTCTAAGACTGACTTTGCTACAAGGCTCACACATCTTGAGGATATCACTTAGTGCATAGCCGAGCAGGTGGCCAAGCTCCAGATTTTGGTGGACGAACTATCAAAGATGATGCAAACCTCATTGGATGAGCTATCAAAGATGACATGCTCTTTGCTAGACCGCACGACTCCCAGACAGACTCAAGACCTTAGTCCATAGACTCAGAATGCATTGATTTTTTGAGTTTCATAGATTATCTCTAAGTTTTGTGAATCTTGATTTAGTGTACGGATTATGATCACTTTATCTTTGTATGGACGGGTTTAGTATTTTAGACTATGGATTATGGTCTATGATTGGTGTTTTGTGACTTGATATTATGGCTATTTTATTGATAGTTTTTTATTTTTATTTTGTCTCTTGAATATCCCAATCTTATAAATGCATCGAGTCAAGGGGAGCTTCGTATCATTTATATATAGGTTGTGATGATCTTGGTTTTATCTTTCTATATCTTCTTAATTGTGATGATAATTCAACTTATATACAGATTGGATTCTTTCATTTACAGGGGAGATTTTGTCGAATTTCAATCCTGTGTAGTACCCTTTTATTGATGTCAAAAGGGGAAAAGAGCTAGAGCTATATTGATGTACGTTATTGATATACTATATAAATATACATGCTCATGATTATATATGTACTTTATTGATATACTATATGAATATACATGCTCATGATCATATATGTGCTTTATGCCTTATGCTTCGATGTTTATTCATGATTTATATTTTAAGTATTTTATTTTGGGAGTATGTCATTATCAAAAAGTAAGAGATTATTGTTCCTCCTAATTTTGATGATGAACAACAATATTTGATGATCTACTTGAGTTGTATTTCATCAAAATACTTAAAACTCTCGAGAAAATATTCAAAACGTTTAAGAAAAAGAAGAAGCATGATAGTAGATTGGCAAACATGGCTTAATGAGATAAAAAGATGGCTCAAGATAGTTTGGAAGTGTCTATAACAACTTAAAGATTCACGGGTGATACGAACAATGCCAAGGCAACTCAAAAAATCGGATTTGATTAGGTCTAGCTTTCTTTTATTTTTAGTCGAGTTGAAAACTTATTTAAGATGAATCGTTTAGCATTCAATATCATGTAAAATTCTACAGAAAGCTCTTAACAAAACTTTTCTAATTGAACCGGACGTTTACCTCTGAATCAGATGCCCAATTGAATCAAACTAAAAATTCAATTTTCAGTCCTAGGAAAAATTGAACATCCTATTGGGAACCAGACATTTAGCTAATGAGTCAAGTTCTGCTTTATTAACTAAAATCGAACATCCAATTGGGAACCAGATGCTCTGCTAGGATTCTGGTTCTGATAGAATTGGATGCCCAACTGGGAACTAGATGCTCAATAGGGCTTTGAGCCAATACTAATGAACCAAAACCAGATGCTTAGTTATCTAAAATGGACATTTGTTCGAATTTTCTACGTGACTAATGACTTATTTTTTGACTGTTGGAGTAAACAAAGCCATGGGATCTCACCCCAAATGGCTAGATCCGACTCCAAAGATATAAATAGAGTTGAAAGAGCTCTTATAAATAACTTTTGCATATTTTAATCTTTGAGAAAATTGATCTCGAATCTCACTCTAGTTTTCATTGCCCTTTCTTTCAATCTTAAGAAAACTTTATGTAAGCTAAAATTATATCATTCATTCTCATTTTTTAATTATAATCCGCTTCAAAATTATTTAGAGTGGTTGAGAGACCCTACTCTAAATTGGAGGTATTTCTTGCCGATTGAAGTAAGAAAAGTTATACGAGATTGGCTTCACCAACGAAATAGCACACTAGTAAAGCATTAAAGTCCTCAAGAGCGAGGCAAATGCTATAAAATAAGAGCGATTAGTCTTCGAATCATGTTATATTGTAGTGCATATTTTCTTAACTCTATTTACTTAATTGTAATTGAGTTTGACTATGATTTACATGAAATTGCCTTTTTATGAATTGAATTATTTTTTATTGCTTGAAGAAGTATCATTCTTTTAAAAAACCTAATTCACCCCATCCCCGACACCCCACCCCCACCCTCCCCCCCAATTATAATTGAGATCATGAAATTTTGGATGCATTGAATCATCTCTTCACCCTATAAATAGCACAATATTGATAGAGGTAAATGACTAACGCCAACTTTCTTTTTCTACTATTTCATTGTAATCTTGGCTAACTTAAGTATTAAAGTGACCGTCATCGAAAATTCTTGATTGTTTTCTTTACAATTTATGTCTTTTCCAAATAAGCGAAAGAAATTGTCTAGCAAATCATGATTTCAATAAGTATCTTAGTCTAAAATCAGTGATGAATCAAGTTTCATGAACAAAATTAAAGATGATAAGTTCATCTGGGTGAGATGAATCTAACTTTATAAATGTACCAAACAATGAACATCACATAAGTGTTCTCTACCTCACTTCACACCCTTCTTACCAAGCAATTATAATAAAAATTATAATTTATAATTTTCACATTAAAAATATTCTAATAATGAAACTCCCGGACGTTTCAATTACAATTTTTACGACTTACATCTTACTAAACGCTAATTTAGTTTGGGATCGGTATTTCTATTCTCGACGAATTAAGGCAAATAAATCAAAGTAGTATAAAGAGATTATTATAATATTTTTTATGTCACCCTCTATATTCTGTGGTTAAAATATTAAATGATCTAAAACTACAGAAACTTAAGAGCGCCGAAACTTACTAGTTGCGAAAGATATCAGAAAACAAGATTAGCAAAGATAAGCAAAGAGATTGATAGTCAAATAACTCAAGCCAATTGCAGTGACTCTGCTTCCTAATTCATATCAAAACCTGTTTGGATGGAATGAATAGGACTCAAATTACATTTAGCTAGCATGAAATGAGATTGATTAAATTTAACCTTAATTTGTCTTAAAGTCGATTTAATTCAACACCTCTTGAAATATTCCTGAAATACATTTTTCTTTGTGTCGGTTAGTTTTAACCTGAGTTATCTTTCCCTGAACCCCATTTATTCCTCAGTTAACCTGAGTTATCTTCCCATAATAATTCGTGTTCCTTTCTTGGCTTGTATGCGTTGCTCAAGCTGAAGATATTTATGACCTGATATTAGGAAATTTAATGCGTCTCTTTCATCAAATGTTCCACGGGGCTATAAGTAGTAAATACTGGTTTTGAATATTAGTACTCCTATCAACATTACCGAGCCATCTACAAACAAGAACCTTGAGCTTTGTCTAGCCAAAAAAAGATTGATTTCATTCATGAAACAATTTGAACAACACGATTACAACACTGGTCTCTGATTCTGCCTTTGCCAAACCAACGTCGACAAGTTGCCAATATCTCGCAATGGCGACCGCCTCTGAGAACCGCTCTTTCGGTTCTTTAAATGACACACGAGAACATGTTTCTCCTTCTCCCTCTGCGAATCGATCGACCCGTGTTGCGTGCTTCTTGATTTCCGTTGCTCGTTGTATTGTGTCTCTGAGTTGAAGACCTTGGACTTCAATGGTTCTTGCTCGATCTGAAGCTCGGATATTTGCTTCTGTTGCTCAGTCATCTTGTTCTCGGATGATCGTGCCCTCAGTTGCCATTCTAGCATCTGTAACTCAAAATGTACACACTGTGACACTCTGATTGTGTTCATTTACAAGAACTAGACACAGTGACGCAGCTCACCTGCGCATGCACCGCTCGAAGACTACGGTCAGAGGCAACAGCACGTCTCTGCCAGATATCTCTGGACACCCGTAGCTCGTCCATCTCTTGCTTGACTTGCTCCAGCATGACCTGCATCTCATTCCACTGCTCTGTCTCCGCCCTCACCTGCTCCACCACTCTCCCCACAACTTCCTTACAGTAGTCACAGCTCACCAGTCCAACCGCTTCCCGGTTCACTGCTGCCATGTCTCCGTCCTTCTCTTCCTCGGCCTTCTGATAACAAGAAAGAAATGAACGGAAATGCTTAGTTCTGAACCACAATGTTTTAAAATCATGGTATCGGTATCGGTATCGGTGCATATGGACAGATAAGGATCATCGCCAACAGTTTAAACCTCAACGAATCGCATCATTGGCCCCAAAGTCACAATCAAAGTAAATGAACATGTTCAGAAAACATCCTTTCCAAGCTGAGCAAAAACCAGTAGTTCTCGTTTCAAAGCAAGCTCTGCCCAAAGTGGCCATTGCTCTTAAATTCAATGTCAGTCCTCCCTAATGAGATATGGTGCAAGTCCCCCACCTCTTTACTCGCCATACGTCGAAATCTCACAACCTGGCCTTCAAACCTGTGGTCCTGTCTAAACTTACCATTTTTCTGATTTTAATTTTAGTTTCAACCGAAACAGCAGTGGTTCATATTTCTACCAGCAGAACATGCCAAACAAAACCGCCACATAATCTAATCCAGGCTCCCAAAACCAAGATAGAACACATAGTCTACGAAGAAAAAAAGATATTTTTGAATCTTGCCTGGCGGTTGTGGTCGGAGAGCAGGAGCCCATACTCCGCCGCCACCTTCTCCAGCATCCCTTTGGACACGCCCTCCAACCACCGCCGCAGCGTCTCCACCTGCTCGTGCAGGCAAAAACACAAACACATCATCTGCATCATTCCAACCAAAACCAAGCAAATAAACAAACTTTACATCTGGAAACCGGCATTTTTGTTCCTCTGGCACGACTTTTCTGGTCTCCGTCTCCGATGGCTCCTCCCGCAACCGCTCCAGTTTCCGGCGTAGCGCCGATGCTTGGCGGTCGAATTTGCCTCCGGAGCCACTCCGGAACTCCCAACATCCTCTCCGCCACAAATCCCTCAGCTCCTCGTCCAGCTCCGCCATTTCGTCTCCATCAATCTTATTCCTTCTCTGTACAATATAAATGGACCATAAAAAATTCAATCTTAGCTTAGTTTTTTCATAATATTAAAACTCACAAAGGCGAGATCTTGCGCAGGGGATTTGAGGAAGGACTCTATTTGGCGTCGATTGCGCTCCATTTTTCTCACGGAGAGCTCCCGCTCCATGCGCAGGAGGTTGCACTCCGACGGGAGGATCTCTGCCTGGAATCTCCGGTCATCCTCCGCCACGACATGGTCGGCCTCTAACCTCTCTCTCCGCTCCTGTTCGATCAGTGCGGTGAGATTCCGCCGAGGCGGCCTGGCGGCGCGGGTGCAGCGGTGGCGGCGGGGAAGGTTGAGCACCCGAGGTGGCGGCGGCGGCGGCGGCGACCACCTGGCAGGCCTCCTCGCCGCCATGGCTTGCTTCCTTGTTCTTGTTTGAAGAAGAAAGAGAAGAAGGGAAGGGGGAGAGAGAGAGAGCAACGAACCCAGAGCAAGATGGGTCTCGTTTTCTGGAGTAAAGGTTATTGTTTTTGGTGGTTTCGAAAGATGGCTTTTTCACGGAATGGCCATAATGCCCTTGGTTCTACCTGTCGGCCTGTTTTGATTAATGGTTAACTGGAGAATAATTGGGTTTCTTTGCATTTAACCCCCTTAAATTGGTCTGATTATGTATGAGCCTCGAGAAAGTTACGGGTCATTTAGAAAAATAATCAACAAAGGGTGATCACCGTCTTTTATTCGACTAACACTTTTTATGTTGATTTGCTAATCAAAATTAACAAGGTTTTAAATTAAATACAAATTAAATAAACTTTTTCTTGTGTGTTATTCCATTAGTTATGAAAAATATATTTGACAAAAACATCCAAGTATAATGTTCAATTAAAAAAATCTGTATATTCCAACAAAATCATAATACTTTTCTTAAACTACTATAAAAATTACAATTTTTACATATTTCTGAAAAAAAAAATTTTCTCAAATATCTTTTTGTGAAGGACATTTGAAAAAGAAACAATTATTAAAGGTATACAGATAATTTGGAAGAATATTTTTAAAATGTATATAGAAAATTACAACTTCCGTAAAAAAATAAAAAAATATTATGACTTTGCAGTAATATATAAATATTTTTCTCTAAATTCCTAAATTAAAAGTCGAGTAATTATAAATTATAAGCGTAAATAGTCTAACTCAAGAATTTTTAAAAAATCAGTGAACAAATTAAGATAAGTAATATCTAACGAGCTCGTTTTGATTCGTGATGAGCTTGGCATCATAGTATAATCATTTCATCCAAATATTTTTTAAATTTTACAATTAAACTTATTCGCATCTAAAATCAAATATACAAATATTAAAAACAAATGCAATTAGAATTATACGATCAATTATTATTTACATTAATTATTGGCCGGGATGATCAAGTGATCATTCGGATCCAAATAATTTGTGCACGAGCACAAGAGTTTACCACCATTTTCTCAGCGTAAGTTGTTCTCTGATATGTCCTTCAATGCGATCCGTGCTTCATTTTTTTTTTTTTTTTTGGTCTGAAAAAGAAGGTGGTTGAACTGAAGCAACATTTATTGTCGAATGAGTTATTTGCAGAGTTACAAACGACATTTTTGATGATAATCAAAATCTCGACAAGTTCAACCTCTTCGTTTGGTTTTTGCATGGAAATTAAGGAAGCATCTCTTCGCCTAGATCTATAATCCGCAATTAAATCATTAATTTGCAGATTTTCGGAAAAATTATCTAGATAATGCGTCACCGCTCCCTAAATTTGAAAATTAATTAACACACTGATTACCTTGGGAAAACACGCGAGGAGACGGGTTTTGGTTTAGTCGTAAATCGTCGTCGTACGTGCCACCATGGCAACGAGTCGGTCATTCAAAATTGAAGAATGAAGGGTAGAACGGGAAATTCGGGATGGTCTCATAATTTGGGGTCCCGATAATTCCATGCAGGCAGGGATCAAATACGAGTCAGACAAAGAAAAGCACAACCACGGAGGCCGTGCACTTTTGGACTCCCACGCATTCAATGCCCGCCTCGTGATTCGCACCCCACGATGCGCCGGCCTCGTGGCTTACCTCGGCCGCGCTCAGATCGGACTGAGGCGCCAATTAACGAGGCCCCAGTGCGCGTGTATAGCTCACGTGACCCACGGAGCAGTTGCGAACTTGCGATCGCGCTAGCGAGGGTTCACTTTTGAAATAAGGGACTTTTTCCCAACATTTTACCTTTTGGCCGAAATAGAATCGTTTCCGCCGATGTTTTTGTTAGTTTCTATCCGATACTTTTCATATATATAATATTATTTATATAATTATTTATTATTTTTTAAAATTTTTAAATATATTATAATTTTTTTAATTTGACGTTAAAAAATAAGTGAAATAAAGTTAAATTTTAGTCAAAATATAATTAATAAAAAAAATATTTTGATTGAAACTGAAATGAAAATGATTTTAATCGAAACACGTTGATTTTTTTGTTCACGTGCATGCGTGCATGACCGTTTTATCGAAAGTAAAGCCAAACAAGTTTTGTATCGGTCTTACTACCATGTAAATTGGTGTCACGAGATTGTGCAGAGCTAGTTGTTCTCATATGTCTATCAATATTCATTTGGATCGTTCAGATACTGAATTCATAATTTCACATCCAGATGTTCTAAACTCAACTGATGATGATGATTAGTTGTATTACATTATAATTAATAAATTATGTATGTGTCAATTATATTTTAATAATAAGTTAAATTTGCTTATGTTATTTTTTATTTTTTTAATCATATTCATATTATTTCTCATATTTTTTTTATATAGTAATATATAAAAACAGTGGTTAAGTATCAAAATTAATTTTTATTAATTAAAATAATATTTAATATTATGGTAAAATTAATTATAAATTTTTTCATAATTTTTAAATTTTTATAAAAAAAATTTTAAAATTTTATCGTATTTTTAATTTAAAGTCAAAATATAGTAAAACTCTTGTCAATACACAATTAATAACTAAAAAAATTTTTTTGGTCAAAATCGAAATATATCGATTTCGCTGGATGCCAAAATTGAAATCGAAACTGCAACCGAAAACCTTATTTTTTTCCTATACCCCCTTATATTTTTTGTGATTTCATCTTTCTCATAAAGAAATTTGATATTTCCTTGTCACGCCTTGAGATTAAAATTCAACCAAAGGAGCGAGAAGGACCTATCAATTTTTTGGATATATTTTTTAGCACGTAGCATATGAAAGTATTTAAGAAAAAATAGAAAATGTTGAAATTTAAATAAGTGACAATCATTATCTTTCTTCGCTGATCGTATTGAGTTTCTTTAAATTCGTCTTTTTATTAATATTTTTTGTGTATATATCGCATGGTGTTTTAGGATCATCAAACAATTTCTTCATAAAAAAAATTGAAAAAACAAAGCCATGGGATTATGCACGGAATTTTTTGCAAATAAGGGGTTATTTTAGTAACAAAATAATATATTCAAAAAGTTTCGTGTTTGTTGGGGATATATATGCACAAAAAATCTCTTAATAATTCTTTTCAAAAGTCGATTAGAATTAGGTCAAAATAGGAGATAATACCTAAAATGACTTTTAGAGGGATCAATTCCAAACAGTCCAAATTGAGAACATTGGAAAAATTGGATATTCAATTTCCCCAATTTCAGTGTTTGGATTTCAATATAAATTCAGGAATTACCTGAATTCTCAATTACTGGTTTGAATTTCTGTTTGAGAAGTCCGAAATTCACAATTCCGGACTGAATTGGCTAGGTCCTATCAACACGTGGAAATAGTGATTTCATCCAAAAATTAGTCAGGAATTGAGAATTCCTCACCCTAATTCCAGCCTTCATTTTCATTACCGTCCCCAACCTTTCTTATCCATCTCCGATCGATCTTCTTCACTGTGTGTGCTGTGTTTCCATCACCGTCCCCAACCTTTCTTATCCATCTCCAATCCATCTTCTTCACCACGTGTGTTGTGTTCTCATCACTGTCCCTAACCTTTTTTCCCCATCTCTGATCGATCTTCTTCACCTCGTGTGTTGTCTTTGCTGCTTGGATCCCCAAATCCCATCTCTCTAAAGCTTCTTCCCGACTTTGATCTTGATCTCGGCTATTATTTGATCTGCGCCGATTCTGTGCAGCATGCATCCTCACCGGCGATCGTAGCAGGCATCCTCACCGGAGATTAGAGTAGGCGGCAAGCTCCAGCTACTGCATCCTATATTCTTCTCGCTTTTTCCCATCTCTGATATTAGATGTCTGATCTGCGCCGATCCTCTATAGTATGCATCCTCGCTGGTAATTGCAGCAAGCATCCTTGCCGAAAATCAGAGCAAGTGCTGAGCTCCAGGTACTGCATCCTATATTCTTCTCAATTTTTCCCATCTCCGTTTTCCGTCGATCCTCTGCAGCAAGCATCCCTGCCGGTGATCATAGTAGCCATCCTCGCCAAAGATTGAAGCAGGCGCCAAGCTCCAGGTACTGCATCCTATATTCTTCTTAGTTTTTTCCATCTCTGATCTGCGCTGATCCTCTGCAGCAAGCATTCCCACTGGTGATCGCAACAGCCATCCTCGTCGGAGATTGGAGCAAGCACTGAGCTCCAAGTACTACATCCAATATTCTTCTCAGTTTTTTCCATCTCCAACCTTTGATCTTCGATCTTTGATCTATGCTGATCCTCTGTAGCAAGCATCCCTGCCGGTGATCGCAATAGCCATCCTCGTCGAAGATCAGAGCAGGCGATGAGCTCCAGCTACTGCATCCTATATTCTTCTTGCTTTTTCCCATCTCCAATCTTAGATCTTTGATATGTGCCAATCCTTTGCAGCATGCATCCCTGCCAGTGATCACAGCGGCCATCCTCGCTAGAGATCAAAGCAGGTGTCGAGCTTCAGATACTGCATCCTATATTCTTCTCAGTTTTTCCCATCGCCAATCTCGCTGATTCTCTGCAACAAGCATCCCCGCCGGTGATCGCAACAACCATCCTTGCCAGAGATTGAAGCAAGCACCGAGCTCCAAGTACTACACCCAATATTCTTCTCAGTTTTCTCCATCTCCGACCTTCGATCTTCGATCTCTGATTTGCACTGATCCTTTACAGCAAGCATCCCTATCGGTGATCACAACAACCATCCTCGCCAAAGATCGGAGCAGGCGTCGAGCTACAGGTACTACATCCTATATTTTTCTTTGTTTTCCCCATCTCTAATCGTCGATTTATGATCTGCGCTAATCCTCTACAGCAAACATTCCTGCTGGTGATCGCAGTAGTCATCCTTGTTGGAGATCAGAGCAGGTGCCAAGCTCCAAGTACTACATCCTATATTCTTCTTAGTTTTCCCCATCTCTGATTTGCACCGATGGAAGAGTATTCAGCTTATTTTAGTAAAATATTCATGACTTTGGAAAATACTCATGTATTAAAATTGGTTAGGTTCAATTCATGTAGGTTCATGATTTTGAAAATAGTTATGTATGAAAAATGGCTTGATTTAGATCATGTAAGTTCATGATTTTAAAAAGTAGTCATGCATGGAAAATAGTTAGATTCAGTTTATTTTAGCATTGTGAATCCGTATATGTTTGGTTTTAACTATAATTATGTCTTTAGCTCCTAACCTATAGTGTCTTTTTTTTGCTTGATATAAATTTGATAATAAGCATGTGTATGTTGAACTTAAATTTATTATTATTTAGTAATTTTGATCGATGGATAATAACGAGAACTTAGAATTGCTAAACATTCAAACTGGTGGCTTTCCTATTATAGTAGCTGTATGTATCATAATTCAATTATTGACGAAAAAAAAGGAGCTCGTTTAAGTATTGAACTAATTGATTGTCAATAGAGAGATGCTTAGGAAAGGTGTGTTTGAGCATATGTTATGTGGTGGGAGAAGTAATTGTCAAGAGTACTTGAGGATGGATCTTTTGGTATTTTTTTAATTTGGCCAACATGTTAAGAGACCATAATCTTCTGCGTGACACACGATATATAACTGTTGAGAAACAACTTGCAATATTTCTGCATTATATTGGTTTTCATTTAAGAAACAGGAGTATGAAGATAGTGTTCATGCATTCGAGTGAGACAATTAGTTGATATTTTAACATGTGCTTGCGAGCTATATGTGAAATTCGAGATGAATTCATATTTCAGGCAGTCTCCTTGACTAGTATAGTAATTCTGAACAATCCTAATTATTATCCATGGTTCAAGGTATGTTATTGAAATGAAATATATTTTTTATTTTTTTACTATTTATATCATATAGGATTGTGTTGGTTTGATTGATGGAACATATATTCCTGCAAAAGTTTCATCTGACATGGTTACACGTTTTTGAGGGCGTAAGGGTATTACACAAAATGTACTAGCAACAACTGATATTGAACTTTGGTTTCTTTCTGTCATGGCCGGTTGGGAGGGATCAGCGAATGATTTCGCTGTTCTAAAAGATGCTGTTATCCAACCTGTGCCGAGTGGACTGATACAAATAGAAAGTAATATTTGTAAATTATAAATAGTTTGGCGTTTGATTGGATTTTATTTTGATCGTATTATGTTGGTTTCAAACAAATACTATCTTGTCGATTGCGACTATATGATAATGGTTGGTTTTATAGCACTATATAGAAGTGTCAGATACCATATGAAAGAACATGTCAGACGTATACCACAAAATATAAAGGAGTTATTTAATTACCGACATGCATCATTAAAGTCCAAAATTGAACATGCTTTTGGGATATTGAAGAACCAATTTAGCATACTAGCTGAGACTCCATTCTTTTCATTTAGCACTCAGGTTAATTTGGTTCTGGCATGTTGTTTCTTACATAACTATATCCGTACATTTGATCCTTATGATGAATTGCTAAATAAGAAACCTGTAAAATCGATGTTAGATAAAGATGAAGATAGTTTTGATGAACAAGAGGAGTTGTTGTATATAGATTCCACTCTCAGGGAGCAACGTGAAGAGAACCAAAAGTGGATTCAGTTGAGGAATCAATTAACCATCGAGATGTGGGAGGATTACAATAATAACTAGGCTTCCTTCTTATGTGAACATGTGTTTTATTATATTATCTGTGTTTTGAACTTTCTATAATGAATTATTTGACACTCGTTTGTTAACTGTTATTGGTATTATTATTTGTTATAACTCTATACATCTTTATTTGATAAAAAGTTTATTTTTTTTGTAAGGGATAGAGTTTTTCAGTCTTGAAGATGTTGACTCCCAGTCGATGACTGACTCAATGAGTCAAGATTTGAGTCTTGTTATTGCTGAGACACAAAAGAATACAAAAGAAATCCAAAGAGCAAAATCATCAAGGACACATAAATCTCACAAGATTTGGTCAAAAAAGAAATCTCAGTTTTTCATTAGATTCCTTGTCGAGCAAGTGAATATCGGGCTAAAGCAAGACAAGGGTTTCAAGCGGCCCGTGTTCGTGGCAGTTGCTATTGCTGTTAATGCCCAGTTCAATAGTAATTTTACTACTGACAATGTTGATGGTCATTATAGAACCTTGAAAAAGCATACAATGATAATCATCAAGTTAAGAGACTACAGCGGGGTGGGCTGGAATGATAATAATAAGATGATCATTGCCACTGGACAAGTATATCTCGACATAAAAAATGTAAGCCAAAATAAAAATTTGTTATACAAAATTACAAAATTATCTTTGAAATATTACATATTTATATATTTGACCAAAATAAATTATACATAAGGTTAAAGACTCCGATTAGTTCTTGAACAAGCCAATTTCTTTGTATGATATGTTGCTCCTTATATGTGGAATGGATTCTGCTACTCGTAGTATGCCAAAATCATGTTACGATGATTTTGGAGGGGAGTCAGGTAGAGATATAGAGGTGAAAAAGCAACAAACAGCAGGGGATGATGATTCTGATGCTCATAGTGGTTCTAAGCAAAGCTCATACACAACTCGAGCAGGAAACAATGTCACAACCAACTCTAAAAGCAATACACAAACAACTAGTTCTCGTAATAGCTCCAAAGCATAAAAACGGAAGGGGAACACGTTGAGCAATGAACTAGTTGCAGAGTTGATGGAGGGCATGCGAGAGGTTGCATGCGCCATTAAGTCAGCTTCAAGGGATTCGTGGAAGAAAAATTTATACTCCATACTAAACAGACTCAGAGGATGTTTTAGTGCATCATTCTTGAAGATTGCCTATAGGCACTTACATGGTGATGATGCCGATGACATGGTTTTCGTGAAAGGCATGGAGAACGATGCTAGGATTGAATGGTTATAAGAATTTCTCGACGAACAGTTGTAATATGATATTTTATTATAAGTATGTTTTGAATTTATTGACTTTATCTATACTAATGATGAAGTTTAATTATTGACTTTGACATATTATAACTTTTTATATGCTATAACTATCTATTTTATGTTCTATATATTATAGTTCTATATACATATGTTGTATTCTTTTTTCAAAAGCTGACTATATATCTATTTCTGATTTATATATTGTGTTTTAGTGTGTCTATATATTATATGTTGTATGTAAGCCTATTTTTATGTTATATGTTAATGCGTATAAATTTTGATACCTACAAATTAACTACTTCTATTTTAAAAAATATTTTATTGATTGAATATTTTTTAAAAAAATTATCCATTTTTTTTAAAAACAAGTCAGATATTATAAATATGCAATCCTAATATTATTTATTTTTTTAATCACAAAAATATGTCTAATTAATTTACTAATTTAATATTTATATTTATTTTGAAATTAAATATAGATAAAATTAAAAAATGAGAGTAATCTCATTCATTTAAAATTCAGTGATCATATCTCCAATTCCAAATCCAACTAAATACCAGAATTTCAAAATTGACAAAATTCGTTAATTTCTATTTATATTCTAAACAACTGAATTCACAGAATTGAGTGAATTGAAAATTTCTTTTCTTTGTTATAAAAGTGTATCTAAATACTAAAATTTATTGATATGATTAATTCTTTTAATTTTCCGAAATTGACTAAATTCACGATTCAACCAACTCCGAATTGGAAACACCCCTAATTTGAATTACAGGCGGCAAGGATTGGATCAATTGTGGTTAGCTCTGAAGGGAAACTTTGCTGCGTGTGAATGCACAGCCCTGAAAAAATATAAAATAAAAGAGAGAACAGCAGGCGAGCAGGGACTTGAGAAAAGACAAACAGAAAGGACTAAAAGACAAGTGGCTGACGAGCTGGAACGGTAAAGCCTATTTGATTTAAAATCACTTTAATTTAATCACGACTAATTAATTAAAAATATTATTATATTTGTTAATGACAAATTAAACGGGTCTTAATATTTTTATGGAGAAGTGCGAGGGGAGGTAAGTAGCCTGGTGAGACGTTTTGGTGACAATTATGGTTGGACATAAAACTGCTCTTAATTACGTCAGGTGAGACGTTTTGGTGACAATTATGGTTGGACATAAAACTGCTCTTAATTACGTCATGCAAGTTCAGCAAAAAGCCAGGAGAGAGCCATCCCAGCGAGTGGTCAATCAAAGGAGGCATTGGCAGAATGTTCGATACGAACATGCAGCTGTGGATGGTATGGTCATCACAAGCATGTGTTGTTAGGAAAATTATCTTTGACGAGTTTACTAATCCTTCTTATGAAAATTTTGATATCACAACGCATGTATGTTCTCCGAAGTGGATGACCTTTTAGGGTCTGTTTGGAATGGGGTTATGGTCAAGGTCAAGGTCAAGACTAGTGAATCACTTTTATAAACTAATATCTTTTTATCAAAATTAAGACTTCAATAATTTAAAGCTCAAAAAACTATTTAATTTTTTATAATAATTTAATTTAATAATAATATAAAATAATAAATATTAATTTCACAAGATAAAAAAAAAATTCTAAAAAATGCTGACCCGGTCCCTGACCCCAAACCAAACAGACCCTTAGGCACCATTTGGTTTCAGATCAAGATCAAGGTCAAGATCAAAAGGAAGACTAAAGTGTAAAAAAATAATCTGATCAAAATTTTAGTGTTTAGTTATTAATCGGACTAGCGAATGATTCAAATTTTTTCTGCATCATCTTACCCTTAAAGCTTCTGCTTTAAACTGGTCTCTCTCCAGTTTGAAAGGCTAAGGCTTGAGCCCCACCCTCCCGGTCCTCGCCGTCGACTCCTTAGTCTCCGACGAGCTACGCCGTGATCCTTTCGCCTCGAACGACTCCTTCCTCTTCCTGCAGCAGCATTAAACTTCTTCTCTGATTCGCAGACCCTTTTCTCATCTTCCTACTCTCGATCTTCGCTGCTCCCTCCTTCGACCTCCCTGCGACGATGATCCCCATCCGATCGCTGCGAGATCCTGCTCGGATACTCCTCCAATCTCGGATTTCTTTCTCCCTTTTTCTCTGTTTCTTTTTCGGACGTTTTGTGCTCGGTGTGTCTAGCTTTGATTTCGTGCTGGATTTAGAGAGGTAGGATGGTTTTTGGTTCGTGGTGGATTGGAAGGGCACATTCTGGTGGGCTAGGGGTTTTGCTGTGAGTGGTTTAAGGTTGCAGATTAGAGGAATTTTGTGCGGCAAATTTCTAGGGTTGATTTGGAAGTAATTATGTTATTTTTCTAATTATTTGATGGTTTCTATCGACATGTTTTGTGTTTCTGCCATAATTTTGCGCTGCGCCGAATATAGCTATTGATGGTTATTTTTATAATTTTTTTTTGTATTCTATAAAACTTGGATTCTTCCTTGCCAATTACTCAACATTCTCTTCTTCTCGTGTTTTTTTTTTCTCATTTTGGTTGTTCTTTTTTCAATTTCTAGGGTTTTCTAGTTTTTGTTTTACTAGGAAGCTTGGGTGATGATTGCCATTGTGTTATGTGAAGATGTGGCTTTCATCTGATGTTACAATATTGTTTTCATTTTCACCAATGAACATTGAGTTGTACGTGGTGCAGGAGAACTGTGAACGTGAAGGATATTGATACAAAAGAACTGATTTAAGGATTTGGGATTTGGCTTTAGTGCTCAAGAGATGGATGGTGGGGAGTGGAGCGATGATGCTCGAACATTCAAAGTTAGCTTCACTAGGGACAGGGTTGCTACGTTGCAGGAGAGAGTCAAGGAGAAGTTGGAGTTTATGGGCAATTACACTGATGACACCCTTGTGGTATGATTTCAGTTTCATTTATTTCTATAGAAGGTGAATTATGTGTGATTGGTTGACCTAAATAATGGTTTGTCTTAAAAATTTTATCCTGCAAAATGTGCTCCTACCTTATGTTGTTTGAATTCTGAATGTTTGGGTTTTTGTGAGATTTATGTGATCTATCTGTTATTATGCCAAATTTAAAATTATTTTCATGAAATTTCAATACTTAAGATGTGAGAATTAAGATTTGTTTATGGCACCTCTCTCTCTCTCTTGTTTGTCTTGTGCTGGAATATGTAGGAATGGTAGGCGTAAAGATGATGCTAGGAGGGAGTTAAATATGTTTTTGGGTGATGATAGTGACCCTTTTGTATCCTCGTAAATCTTCTTCCCTTTGAATATTAGAAGCTGGAAACTTTGTTGATGCCTGGATGGTACCATGGTTATTAAAAATAAATATCAAATTATACAATTCTTGTTTTATCACAGGTTGTGGGGATCACCTTTCTTCAAATTTTCATCTATATGTGCATCCAAAGGAATCTTTACGAGATGACGTTGCCAAGGCAAATCCTGTGTTAAATGAATCATCAGGTAGCCATTCACAGGGAGAACATGTTTAGCTTTCAAGCATAATATTACAATATGTCATAAAAATCTTAATACTAGAGTTTACATAAGAAAATAGTAAAAAACACAATATACATTATTATCAGCTATATAGTAATTTTTCAAGACACTAATACAGTGAGTAATGTCCGAAAAATTTTGGGTTGAAAAAAAAGCATGAGGGAGGAGAAAGATCTTACCTTGCCACAAAGCCCAGCACAGGTTTTGCCTTATTTGCCACTTTTTTGTCTGTACATGCGACTGCTTCACGGTGAAAAAGTATGACATTATTCTTTGCAAGTAAATAAAAATAGGAAAAATCATTAACATGATTATAGAAAATTATTTCAAATATACTTACAACGGATAATAAATAAAAAAATTATTAACTTATTTGACATCAGAAAGTTAATTACGATATTTTATATCGAAAAAGAGTAGACAGTCACTCACGCATCCCATAGAGCTACAATTATTTGGTTTCGAAGCATTTCCCCATTTTATACTTCACGTTGCGATATACGAATGTTAGGTTCTATTGTTTCATTGTACGCTTCTGTATCTTCTTCGGTGCTATTATCAACTCATTCGTTAGTCCGACACTCGCGAAACAGTTGGTGCTCAGCATAATTTCTATGTATAAAATTATGTAGCACAGCACAAGCCACCACTATAGCACATTATGTCGCATAAGGATATGGTTGCATTTTACAAAATATTTGAAACCATCGCTTAAATATGCCAAATGTCCTCTCCACACAATTTCTCAAATTGGCATGCATGTGATTAAACTTATCCTTCAGATTCCGATATCAGACTCAACCGTGACAAAACTGTCCGATGTGGTACCGTTCATTTCAAAATGGTGCAAGAAAATTACTAGTATTGGCATAGCCGGCATCCACAAGATAGTATTTATCTAAAAATAAACTATTATTAACATTACAAATATTATCATTCGTGTTTAAACAAAAGTAAAAGTAAAAGTTTCACTTTCGGGGATGAAAAAATCGCCTTGCGTTAATTATTCTCGTAAAACTCGTACGTCTGCCGCAGATCCCTCTCAACCGCTACAAACGTACAAAAATTCCATATCAAAAGACACAGCTGTCATAACATTTTGCATAACCAACCCATGCCTATCTTGAAATGAAAGTTGCATTTCTCGACTCACAATCACATATATATTGGTGTCATCTATAGCCCCGAATGCATCCTATAATAAAACACATAATATGTTAGAATTTAAGTTGGCATTACTTAGAGAATATTGTAGAAACTTATCTCACCTTGAAAAAAGGATACGCTCCTTCTCGATTAAGAATTGCGAGATGAACTGGAGCATCATTAGGTGGCAATTGTATGTAATCATTTTTGAGTGAGATAATGCCTTGTAAACATTTATTGAAGTACCTGCTTATAGTCTCTACAGAGTATTATAATACCAGTTGTAAGTCTCTATTAGATGTCCCACGAGCAACTGAGTAAAAAAAAATCCCTACTTATAATTCAGATGATACATGTTGTGTAGACATAATACTTTCCCATTCAACTAGCAATCTAGTGAGCTGTAGAAACGCTTGGAGCACAACTCTAAAGGTCTGAAAACATCATTCTTCATTGCCTAGTAAATCATACATAGTTTCCATCCCAGTAAATGATCGATTATTCAGTGGACAAGGTGCTCTTCTCGTATAGGTTGAGGAGCCTTGTATCTAATCGAAAATGTTATCTTCCAAGATCCTCTCCATTTCTTACTCCTCATCGTCAATAATGTCACGGTAATTAGACATCTTAGTGTTACAAAGATAAACATACTTTTGGCATAACATTCGCAATAAAGTCTCTCTGTAAATAGAGATTAACCTGACTCATATGATAAATAGTTGTTTCACGCTACAAAATTTTAGAGCGAATCACATGTGACACAGGATCTAAAACATGACAAATCATGAGAGGTAGCTTTTTGCATGTCTCATAAGACTTATAGTCGCAATAACATGAGTCGTCACATGTCCAACAGTTATAACAAATAAAGAGAGTACGAAAAGTTAATGGCACGAGTCCTCACATATCTAACAGTACATACAATGTCCAAAAATATAGACTCATTGACACGACATTATCAATCAGACAAATTTCAATAAAAGTTCACATGCAAAAATTATCAGAGTGATAAGTCATGTCTGATTAATAGGACGTGTCATCTTGGTTACAAAGATAAACATTTGTTTCACGCTACAAAATTTTAGAGGGAATCGCATATGACACAGGATTTGAAACATGACAAATCACACGAGATAGCTTTTTGTAGGCCTCACAAGACTTACAATCGCAATGACATGAGTTGTCACATGTCCAACAGTTATAACAAATAAAGAGAGTACGAAAAGTTAATGACACGAGTCCTCACATGTCTAATAGTACATGCAATGTCCATAAACACAGACTCATTGACACGACATTATCAATCGGACAAATTCCAATAAAGTTCACATGCAAAAGTTGTTGGAGTGACAAGTCATGCCTAATTGATAGAATGTGTCATCTTGGTGTTATAAAGATAAATACATATTATAAACCATAGAGATTCACCAAAAATAATAGTGATACAGAAATTGACTTCTGAAAGCATTTGATGATAGAAATATCTTCTTGACACAATTGAGGTAACAACATAGTGAAAAGCTAACATGTAAATATTGTCGAGTATACAAATTGGTATTAGGAGGAAGTTGCTCATTTATAACAGCCTTCACATCTCTCTAGAAAGTTTCACACATTCACTACTTCACCTATCACTGTGCACATCTTGATTTGATTGGATCCACCATTATATCCCCTATACTAAATCTATGGAAAACTTCAGTGATGCTTAACCAGAGGCTAGCAGAAGCGTTGAGAATTCTGTTATTTCACCGGGGAAAAAACTACAGTCAATGGAGTGTGATCAGAAAGGGAGTAGTCCTCTGGCCACATTCCTTTCTCCACTTCGGGTGGGAAGAGACCAACATGCTTCACATTGAATCCAAAGACTAATGCATCCATGCCCTTTCTCAAACCTCCTTTCTGCCTGTCTTCAGATTTTTCCACAGGTTGTTCAGACGTTGAATTCCAAATTCACTGCTTCAACCATAATGATGCATTCATGAAACTAGTGATTAAGGCCAAGATGAGTTCAAAAATTGAGTAGAAATCTAGAACTAATGATATGCCAGAAAATCTGTGCAGTCCACAACACCATTACTATCAGTATCAGCTTAGTTCCACCACTACCATCATACTTTTCATAGGCAAAAAAATGCTTTATGGGGCTTGCACAATCAGGAAAAAAAATCAGACAACATTTCATAGACTGCAGAAATCAGGACTTTATAACAAGTATACAAATTCACAGTATTTAATGAAAATAGTAATGTGCGACTGAGCAATTCATTAGATCATAATGTCTTCAAACATTAAGAAATTTGCTACAATAATGATTTATAAATACCATCGAATCAATAATCAACACATGAAATGACATATGCCAAAGCAAAGTTCACCTACAGCAAAGGTACCATCCGCATCAGTCAGAAGATAAGAATGCTTTAAGTAAAGAAACCACCAACAGGAAAAATGTAATTGCCATCTGAGTAGTTCTACATAAATGCACCTACCTGACAATGCTCAACAAAATCTTCAGTATAGACTTTATCTTATGAAAAACATAAATCTTCGGAAGAATTCAATCGCTACAACTTGATTTACAAGTCAAACAGTGACTTGTATCAAATTATACACCAGAAAGCACCATTAATGATTCGTTCTGAAATCAAGGGCAATTAAAAAGTAAAATTTGCTGACAGAACAACCAAATGCAAACACAATAATACGTAGAAATCCATACAAAGTATCAGCATCTCACAATTCAGTAAGAAAACATATCAAATAGCTCAGAAATCAATAGCAACAGTGTGTTCCGAGTACTAGCATAGGAAAATAGGAGCTTGCCCCAGGACCTATGGAGGATTGAGTTAGGGAAAATGATGAAACCCTACTCGTACATTATCCCATCATCTGACAACCTACTCGGAGTTACCTGAGATTTGAGGGGATGACAGACACGATTTACCTACCTTTGTTGCGTGGTTTATATTAAATTCTTCTATTCGCATGTCAGCCCATAATTTCAGTCCAAACGGGTTCTCCTCTAGCAAAAAATAATCCTGATGCAATGAATCTTTCAGACATTCAGCACATTTAAACCTGTCTGAAGTATCCAAAAAACTAAGTCTAAACAACTTGGTCATGCACTTGTTGTTCTTGTCGTCGGTGTGTTCACCTTCGGCACGAGCCTTCTTGAGATATATTCCATCCAAAACATCATACTTTCTCTCAAGAATATCAAACCACTTGTTTATAGTCTCCTGATTAGCATTTTCTGCAGACTTGCTCACAGTACTTCTCAGGAACTCTCCATTACGTCTCCTGCTATTTTTTCCACTGCTGCCATCCAATCCTTCAAGAGAGCGTTTTCCACGTGGCCCAGAAGTATGGTTTTTACCAAGAAACAAGTTCCTCTGAGCGGTACAATTGTCTGGATTATTGTCAACCTCAGTGTTTTGCCTTACCGGTGAGCCGCTCGAATCGGATCCCTCTCATGGTATCGGTGGCTTTGCAGGTGCACTTCTCGATGATTGCATCCACCTTCTTGTCGCAATTGAGTTCTTCACCATTATTTCTACCTTGAAAAACTGACGAAACCTAATGATCCAGGTATTTTCGTATTGTGAGTTGTGCTTCAAAAAAAAAGTATTAGAAATAAACTTTCATAATGTATTCGGAAAATTACAACATAAAGTGTAGCATACCATAAAGAAATCTTTCATTACTCCCAAATCTCCTCCTGTTGGTCTGTGGTTGTCATAATCTCACGTCCATCCGCTCTTGTTCTTCATAAATTGAAAGTCATTATACCTTTCTTTCCGTCTCTTCTATCTAGACCTCAATTGGTCTGCATCGCGTATTACGACAGATAATTCATTGAATTTTTGCACAACTTTATTCCAAGATTACTTTCTAAAATTACTACCCTTGTTCCTTCCATCAACATATTCCTCCATTAGCAACCGAACAAATAAAGTGTCCTTATCAGTGGTCCAATTTGGGCAGCGTACGTTCTTGTTAGAAGACTGTTCGACTTGCTGAGTTGATTTTCCCATGCATTGTGTTCGAGGACTTCGCCGAATTGGTGGATTTTGAGCATTCATTCCTGTATTAAAATCACAAGAAGTAAATCATTGTTTCAACCCAAGGAATGCAAACATAACAAATATTCAAGAACAAAATGGTGCCAGTATCTTGTATTCAGTTCAAGGGTTTATTGCCTTGTAATGCAATGAAACAATGGGACTCATGTAGAAGACATTGTTATTAGAACTAAACTGCTACATTCAATTTCAATATATGGTATTGAGAAATAGACATCTCCTTTAACCAAACAAATTCTTCTCAAAATGATAATGAAACTGAAATCAAGCAGGCAATATTCAAGGCAATGCAGTCATCAAACATTTGATCTTATGATATGGATCTAATCTGTCATGAAGCATATGATTATGCACAAACCAATTAAATACAAGTTACTAATATGTCATGAAGAATATGATTCAAACATGACCCAAAGAGTATTTCCCAAACATTAGAATCCTATATAGATTCTCACTTGCATATGGTCCATCGCAACCACATCAGCACATCCCTGATTACCTATGCACATCACAAACCCTAGAAACATCTGTGCTCATGTGCAGTAATAACCAAGGAAAGAAATAATGCGCAATATAACCAGATGATGTCCAGAATATGATACTCTTTTTGGCCAGAAAATGTCCAAGAATTCACCGGATTAGGCGGTGGTCGAGAGAGTGGGGGAGGGTGAAGAGACGGGAGAAGAGGTCACCAGATTAAGCGGTGGACGAGAGAGACAGGACGTAGAGCGCTGCTCTGGTGAACAAAAATTGTCAAAAATACCTGCAAAAATACACCGAAGAATCAAAATTTTGCTTCTTCAACGAAAATTTGACGGAGTCCTCGCCGGCAGGGCTTCTTCTCCAAGGACATTCTCTGCTCTGTGTCGCCGATCGATTTCTGCTGGAGCGAGATTGGGAATTACCGGTGTGGAGGATGAAGAAGATGAAATTAGAATTTTGATTTTTGCTAGAGTGAGATCGGGAGCTGTCAGTAAGGAAAATGAAGAGGATAAAATTAGAGTTTTACCGTGGCTGAAACGAGATCCAGAGTTGCTCGGTGGGAGAAGCGTGCGGTGAGCGCCTGGAAGCCGCGCGGGAGGAGCTCGTCGGTGTCCACCGGAGGGAGCAGCGCAGATCCAGATCTGCAAGATCCGAAGGAATGAGTGGGGCCTGCTGCAGCTTGCAACTTTGTTTTTTATTGCGGGAGAAGCAGACAATTTAATTTTTCCTCAGAACCAACCAAACGGCTAAAATTAGACGTGGATTCAGTTCCCTCGCTTCTCCCAATTCCCATGCCAACCAAAAGCACCCAAAGAAAACACAAATTCAATATAATTGTAAATGTGATAAAAAGCATAATTTTAAAAAAATATTTCTAGTTATCGGTGAAAATAGCAAATCTCTTGAGCTTCATTTTTTTTTTTCTCGTGTTGCTTATATTTTGCATATTAACAAAAAAAAAATAGGAAATTTTTTTTTTATTCTTTAAAAGTTTTTTTAGTGAATTCAATCCAAATCATATTTGTCTTTCTTTACTCTATACTTTTGAAAATACTTTCATTTTGATCTTTCTTTACAATGCGGGCTGATTAGATTGACCAATTTTTAGTTTTATTTTTTTTATCATCATTTTTTTCAAAATCATTCTTTATTTTTCATATTCGAAATATCTTCTTCCCGAATTAGGCATCGTTGATCTCCATCCAACATTGTTTTTATATGCACGGCCCCTTCGATGGTCTTGTTCTCTCCAATATTTTCATCTTGGGCTCTCTTTTCATCATCAGCTTTTATATGTGCTTTCTTCAACAACTGAAATTCTTTTGGCCTTCTTCGGCATTATGTTCTCATCTCGTTTTCATTATTGGTTGTTTCTATCACATCAAATCATTTTAATGCTAGATTTTTTTTGTTGGTTCCTTCGATTCTAGGGCAAGGATTTGGATTTTATTTTATTTTTTTTTTCTGTTGCTATGATTTCTTTATTTTTTTCACTTTGATTTTGGTTTATACCTCGTTATATTATACTACTATTAATGGATGATTCTACGGTTGGTACTATTTTTATGAAAAAAAATAAAGAATGGTGATTTTGAATGATATTATTGAATTTTATAAATTCGTTAGGAATATTTTCTTTTTTTCCTTATAATCTTTTGTTTACAATAGGACAAGATGCTTAATTTTTAAATAAACTCTAATTCCCATTTGGTTCGTAAAAAAATTAAAGTTAAATTATGAACATTCTTTTTTTTTTGGATAGTGAGAGTTGTGATAATTTTTGGAAAAGCTAAAAATTTTATATACACTATAATCATTTTACCCTTAGTGATAATAAATAAATAAAATTAATTATTATACAAATTAGACTTATAATAAAATAAAAAATTAATATTTGTGAATCAACAAACAAGATAATATAGTGGAGAAATTAATTTTTGTACAATAGATAAATTGATATTTAGCTAAAATAGAGACGATAAGAGCAGGCAAAGGAAATCACAATTGAGACCCAGAAGAACCTAATGTAGTCGAAGGAGAAACAGATGATAGAAGTTAAAAAAGTTTAGACTTTATGGTTGAAAATAGGACCAGAAGGAAAAGTTTTGAAAAATGGAATAGGATGAGGAGAAATTTCATCAAAAGAGGGATAATTCTATCGAAGAGTGAGACCAATTAGGTGAAGAGGAAGTAAAGATGGAAAAATTTTATTGAAATGTGAAGAACAAAATTAGTAAAAGGAAAGAGAACCAAAGAAGCATGTCAAAATTCCGATGGAAAGAAATATGTTAGATTTTCTTCTAAAAATAACACACAATAAGAGATTTGATGATCTCCAAAGTTTATGCCAATGTTTTTCTCTTTATGCACAATTGAAGACAATTTGATCAAATAATGTCCTTGGTTGATGTAAAAGATAAATGGTTTTGGCTTAGAAAAAAATGGAGCTAAACTAAAATATTTTTGAAAAATATGATTTTAAAAAACTGATTTGAGTTAAATCGAATAAAAAATTTTTAATGGATGAAAAGAAATTTTCCCAAAAAAAGTACTCTCCATTAAAAGGGTTATGATGCTTGTCACCATGTTGCTCTACAATTGTTGGATTAGGGCTTAATGTGAAATTGATGAAATTTGTTCAACTTTTTTTTTTCTTTTTTTATTTTAGTTCGTGTTAGCATACTACATTATTTACTCATATTGTTCATAGATTGTGGAATAATAGCTTGTTAAGAATATGCATATAACAAACGCCATGATCATAAGAAGAAAGGAAAGTGAATACAAAATATTTTTTTTTTATCAGTTGATTTAGTTGATTTGAAACTATATATTAAAATTTTCGAACCAAGCTCGAACTTTAAGTCGAATCTATTTTTTTTTTATCAAAATGAAGGCTCAAGTTCAATTCAAAATTCAAAAATTTTAGATTCAAGCTCAAAAATTTTGGATCAAATTAGATTTCGAATAATGGAATCCATGGACAACTCTATGATATAGATATAGGAAAAAAAAAAAACTCTTTTATGAATTTACAAAACATTCCGAGGGATATTTCAGAAAAAAAATAATTTATATAAAATATACAAGAAATTATAATTTTTACATATATTTATCAGAACGAGATATTTACTATATTTTAATAAACTATCAAAGTGAGTTTATATTTTTAAAAAAATTATCTGCTTAGAAGAAGTAGGTTTTAGAAGACACTAGCAACTGGGCCATTGAAAGCAGCTCACACGTCAATGTTGTGAAATCTCATATGAATTTGCCCACTTCAACCCCTCGAGGCACATCTCCAACAAACCAAACGTGTATTTCCAATGACGGAGGGAAAAAATAAAATTATTCCAAGCGAAAACAACCATAAAAAGCACAAAGCACCATTTTTATTGTTTGGCATCTTACCATGGACATTCTGATCTTCACCCACGCAATAAAAGATAACAGATAGACCCAAGTTCTAGAGTAGAAATGCCTCATCCAAGCCAACACACACGATTATGCGTCACACAAATGCCACACGAAAAATAAAATTTTTTATTTTATAAAAAAAAAATATTTTACTTAGCAAAAAATTAACTGCATTATCGAAAAAAATTTGTAAATTACTAAATATACATTTCTTTTTATTCATCTTTTAATTCTTTATTTAATATAAACAACTATTATAACCTAACTTTTAAAACTTAAATCTAATAAACTAAATTTTATCCAAATAACACTCGAATAATTTTTTTTTATTGCAGAAAAGATCATAGTTAGATGTTTGTGATTCTTTTCATCAATGAAAAAAAAGTGGGAAATTATAAAAAAAAATTTTAGACTCAGATTAAAACAATGAAGGACATAACGATATTTTTATATGAAATTAATTATTTAAATTTCAACAAAAAAAAATGTTGATAAGAATGTGATTGTTTAATTACTATAACATACATAATTTTTACTTAATAATTATAAGAGAACTGATTTCACATAAATTTATAATAATATATGTAATTTTTACTTAATAGCTCAAAAACGGAAAAAGAAAAAACACTTGCACTTAATATCTTTCCAATCACATACAAGACAGCTCCAACGCAAAGAGGCCAAGAAAGGACAAGCTAGCTAAAATGGAACGTAGGAATGAACCAATTCCACTAGTGTAGTCTTCACCAACATCACAACCATAGGTTACGATTTAATTTGGAATCAAAATCAAGATTAATATTTTTTAAAATTATTTTTTTTATAAAATTAATATTATTTATTTTACATCACTATTAAATTAATTATTATAAAAAATTAAATAATTTTTCAGACTTTAAATTATTATAGAATTAATTTTGATAAAAAAAATATTAATTTACAATAGTAGTTTACTAGTCTTGATCTTAATTTTGATTTTGATTCTGATTCTGAACCAAACGATACCTAGTAGTTTAAATTTTTTGTAAATTTATAAAATTTCGATGGACCTATTTATAATTTAGTAAATATTTTTAAACAATTGGGTTTCATAGGTTTGAAACGCAATTTTAAGTTTTGGTAAAAACTAATATATTAAAAAATTATATTAATTTCATTTCATAATTACCACTTATGTATTGGTTAAAGATTTAATTTGAATCTCATCTGATTGCATTATTTTTTCTTTTTTATATTTTAAGTCATTTTTAGCAAAAAAAAATTTATTTTAAGTAATACTTTAAAAATATATATGTATGTATATAAATAATTTTCATATATTTTACTTATTTTTTAATATTTTAAAATTTAACATCAAAATTTGGTAAAAAATAAAAAAATTTGGTCCAAATAGAACAAAATTGATTTCAATAGGTACTAAAATCGTTCTCAAAATTAATATTTAAATGTTGAAGTAGCCGGACTCTAAAATCCGTCATATCAAGGACTTTGTTTAAAATTCAAAAATCCCACCCATCAAACGATTTTAACGAAACAAACCAGTCCCACCCAACTTAAAACAAGATCAATATTTTCCAATCACCGATTTCGGACCATGTTTGGTGAGTTTCGGTTTGGCCGGCTCAGCACGTTTTTCTCTGGGTTCGGGTTGGCTTGGGGCGCAATCAGATATAAACTAAATACCGGAGCACGCAAGCCCAAACCCCACCTCGTTCTGTTCGGGCCGCCGTCGTCCCCATCTCTCCTCCCCGAAACCCTAACGCTATATCTCAACCATGGCAGAGAGATCCGAGCGCGGTGGCTTCGCACGCGGCTTCGGCCGTGGCCGCGGGGACCGTGGGCGCGGCGATCGCCGCGGCGGCCGTCGTGGTGGCGGGCGCCGTGAGGAAGAGGAAAAGTGGGTTCCGGTCACCAAGCTCGGCCGCCTCGTCAAGGAAGGTAAGATTAAATCCCTAGAGCAAATCTATCTGCATTCTCTCCCAGTGAAGGAGCACCAGATTGTCGACACGCTAATCGGCGGCCCCGGCAGCGGCCTGAAGGACGAAGTAATGAAAATCATGCCCGTCCAGAAGCAGACCCGCGCCGGCCAGCGCACGCGCTTCAAGGCGTTTGTGGTGGTTGGAGACAGCAACGGGCACGTCGGCCTTGGCGTCAAGTGCGCCAAGGAGGTCGCCACGGCGATACGAGGCGCCATTATTTTGGCTAAGCTGTCGGTGATTCCGGTGCGGCGAGGTTACTGGGGCAACAAGATCGGGCTGCCGCACACCGTGCCGTGCAAGGTGACGGGGAAGTGCGGTTCCGTGACGGTCCGCATGGTGCCGGCGCCTCGTGGATCCGGGATTGTTGCTGCTCGGGTGCCGAAGAAGGTGCTTCAGTTTGCGGGTATTGAGGACGTCTTCACTTCGTCTCGGGGATCCACCAAGACGCTGGGCAACTTTGTTAAGGTATCAGATTCTTAAATCTGGTTTTAAATTTTTGAAAATCTATTGAATCTCAATTATTAATCGTAATGCTTGCATTTGGTCTTCATTTCTACTCTGAATGTTTGTTATGTGACGGGACTTACACCACTTGTTTGATTACAGTAAACTGAAAAAAAAAATCACTTTGGGGTTACTGCTTTTGTTGCATGATGTTGAAATCAGATAAAGAGTTTTTTTTGCAATTTTAATTACATTGGCTAATATTTTTAATTGTTGGAGGCGGTCTCAGTATCAGGCATGTTTTTTCTTGTGTTGCTGTAATGTTACTTACGTGTATAATGATGCATAGACCTCCCTGTCCCCTGATTTTCAATATTTTTATACTTTTTGTTGTTGTTGCACATCAAGGCGTCCCTAATTCTTATTAAGGCTTGAATAAATTTCTTATAGTGTTAATGACGTCAGACCGTGCTCAACATCATACTCAGGTTTTTTCATAAAGTTGGTTTTATGGTCTGCTTGAAAAGTTATTTGGTTCTGTATATTAAATTTTTTGGTGGGGATTATGGATTAAAATTTTCAATGCAAAAAATAAAAATCTAAAATTTGATCTATGCATATTGAATTGGTTGTGATTTCTGAAATAAAGTGTCATGGGACTCGTACTGATGAACTCTTTTAGTTACCCTGTCTTTGTTCATAGCTTGCTCTCATATGTTTGCTCATATGGAGGCTAGAAGATTGTCCACATGGTTAATAAGGAACTGACATGTGCTAGCACACAGATTCTCACATTTTCTTAATTTTTTTGTTCAAAGTTTCTGGTGTTCAAATTTGTGTTGTTTGAGGGACAAGGTATATAAGAATGGTTCTTTTAACATGCCCTAGGTCTGGTTATCCATCATTCCTTTAACATGGCCTAGGTCTGGTTTTCCATCATTCTTTTCTATTGCCTGTGTTGCTTACTCGGACTAGAAACAAGTGCTTCAATTCTGGATTGTTTGTTTAATTGGTTTTCAAGGCTTAGTTAATGAAGTTTGAGGAGGTCACTTGAAAAGCTTTCAGAAATTTCATGCCATTGTTTATACAAAACAAACAATTGGAGCTCATATATCCAAATGCGCCTTTTGCAGTTGATTTTTAGATTTCAATTGTATGACAGCTTCAAGTGTTTTCCTAGATATTGGTTTTTTTTTTGCTGTTTTTCCCTACTCACCTGGCGATATAAAAATATCATGTTCTGGTGTTGGTTTCAACTGCAGACTTTATGTGAATGTAATTATGCTCTCCGATTGCATACAATAATTTTACCTTTTTTTGGCTGTGCAGGCAACATTTGACTGCCTGATGAAGACTTATGGTTTCCTTACTCCGGATTTCTGGATGGAGACTCGCCACAGCAAGTCCCCATTCCAGGAGCACACCGATCTTCTTGCCAAGCCAACTAAGGCCATTGGCATTGACGAACCTGAGAAGCTTGAAGCTTAGGGATGTCATAGTGAACTAGGCACCTGTTTTCTTAAGTGTATGCTGCAATTCTTAGATTCTTCTGTTTTTTGACCGGAATTTTGATTTATCCTGGGATCTTTATCCAGACTTTTGAATTTTCGTGTTACTGCTGTTCATTTTGAGACCAAACTTCCTGCGAGAATTTTTTGGATTATACACTATGCCTCTCATTTTGTGCCAAGTTTGAGCCTATTAGTTTTTGCTGAGTTTTTTTTTTTTCTGATTGACATTCTGGCAGTTGTATCCTCCAGGACTTATACTTAAAAGTATTGTGTAACTATATTTGCTCTTCAGTTGATCCAAAATTTAAGCAATGCGTGCCAAAGCCAGATGAAAGAGCTTGAATTTTCTTAATTAGGTATATTTTCTGCTTTTGGTAAAAACTTAGTGAACATTTGAATCAATGATTGATTATGATTATGGTCGGTAAGTACTCTTGATGGAATTTTAATTACATGTGTATTTTCAATTAGTATGGTTGTGTTTGCAGGGCTGTCAACAGGTCCAGCCAGGTACGGGCTTGATGTGCGCTGTGGTCTGTTAAAGCCCCCCTAACTTATATATTAAGCATGTTAAATTTAACTGGGTCTGTTAAGGTCTGAGTTTTGCCAATGTTTTAGACATCTATATATAAAATTATATATTGTAAGACAAGCACACACCTAGCTCAGGTTTAATTTTGTTTATTTATATTTATTGCTTCTAATGGCATGCTAATGTGGTGCTAAAAAGGAAATTAGCAAATGCATCCATCCTATAATTACTAAGGTAATTAGATGTAGGGATGTGCATTTGGTCTATTCAGTTGTTGAATCGAACTGAATAGATCAAAGTAACACATTCCATTATCAAAACTCTAAAATTGAATTCAATATGAATTGAGAATTGAGTTAATAACGGAATTCAAATGTATTTATAACCAAAATTGAGCATATTTAATTTGAAATCAAAATTGATGTATATATATATCTGTCTCTGTGTGCGCGCGCGCGCGCGTGTGAGCACATTTAATTTGAAATCAAAATTGATGTGTATATATATATCTGTGCGTGCGCGCGTATTTAATTTGAAATCAAAATTGATGTATATATATATATATGTGTGTGTGTGTGTTTTTATTTAAGTTTGTTTCAATTTTAATGGTTATCGAGACTTTAAAATCGAAAATTGAATTTGATTTTTTTTAAAATCAGATTAGACTCGAACTTTGCCAAGCTAGAGCCCAAGCATAATACTTAAATCCAAATTTAAATCCATACCCAAAATTTATGTATTAGTTTATCTGATTCGAATTTTAGGTTGAGTTTATTCAATTTTTACAAAATTTTGTGTTCGAAACTGATCGAAAGTCTGCAAACTCAAGTCTGAACTTGAAAATTTTAGGTTGAGTTGGGCTCAGCTTTCGGACCATCCAATCCCATTAATGTTTCTAATCCTAAATTTAGAGCATAATTAGATCATACAAGAATCGAGACTTGCCAAGTTTGAGTTCGATATCCAAACTCAAATCTTTAAATCTAAACAATAAAATTATATACTAGTTTTTAAGATCAGATTTGAGTTTTGGATGGAATATATTTAATTTTATTAAATTTTGGGTCTGAGCATGACTTGAAGGTTTGGGCTGAACTATAGGGCCGCTTAACCCACTGATAGTCTTACCTAAAATCCCATTACCGAGATTTCATTAATCAATCTATTGACAATATTAGTGAAGTCAATTATTTAAATTTAAAATCAAATCCTTAGACCAACAAAGCTAATATTGGTGGACAAATTCTTGAATTGGGATAATCTAGTCCCGAATTTCTAAACGTATTAGATCATCACCAAATAAAATAATTTTATATTCAAAAACTCTAAACGGATTTCTAATGGGTCTGGAACAAATTTTTTTGATATTTTGAAGCCCAATAGATCGTCCTATTAAGACATATTTGATATTTGTGGATGAGATCAACGTATAAGTCTAATTAGGGCTGTGCATTCGGTTAAAATTGAATCGAACCGAACTGAACCGAATAGTATAAAAATCGAACCGAAATCGAACCGAAATATTTCGGTTTGGTTCGGTTATAACCGAATTGCAAACCAAATTTTTACAGGACTGGATGAACAGATCTGATCATTTGCATAAGAGAAAAAAAAATTAGTACAAGATATACATTATACTAACCCTAAATCTGGCCTGATAGGCTGATACCCAGTCCAATTGTAAGTTTGCAAATTGCAACCCAATAAATAATCAGTTAATCTCAGTATCTCACATGCCACAATGGCACAACCGCACAAGCAGCAGTAAGACAGTTCAAGACTTCAAGTGAATCAAGTCTTCAAGTTGTAGGAGCAGCACAGCAGGAGGCTAGAAGTAGCAGCAGCAAGACAATATATAGTAGCAGACTAGCAGTCTAGCAGAAGCGGGCAAGCTGCAAAATACTTCAACAGCTCAACTTCATGTAGCAAGACAGTTTAAAACTTCAAGTAAATCAAGTCTTCAAGTTGCAGGAGCAGCACAGCTGGAGCAACACAGCTGGAGCAGCAGCAGCAGGACAATGTATAGTAGCAGACTAGCAGTCTAGCAGAAGCAGGCAAGCTACAAAACACTTCAACAGCTCAACTTCATGTAACAAGACACTTCAAGACTTCAAGTGAATCAAATTTTCAAGTTGCAGGAGCAGCACAGGAGCAGCACAGTAGGAGCAGCACAGCAGGAGCAACACAGCAGGAGCAGCAGGAGGCTAGGAGTAGCAGCAGCAGGACAATGTATAGTAGCAGACTAGCATTCTAGCAGAAGCGGGTAAGCTGCAAAACACTTCAACAACTCAAATTCATGTAACAAGACACTTCAAGACTTCAACTGAATCAAGTATTCAAGTTGCTAGAGCAGCACAGCAGCAGGAGCATGTATAGTAGCAGTCTAACAGAAGCGGGCAAGCTGCAAAACACTTCAACAGCTCAAATTCATGTAACAAGACACTTTAAGACTTCAAGTGAATCAAGTCTTTAAGTTGCAGGAGCAGCACAGCAGGAGCAGTAGCACAGCAGGAGCAGCACAGCAGCAGGAGCAGTAGGAGCATGTATAGTAGAAGTCTAGCAGAAGCGGGCAAGCTGCAAAACACTTCAACAGTTCAGCAGTTCAACTTCATGTAGCAAGACACTTCAAGACTTCCAAGTTCCAAGTCTTCAACAGTTCAACACTTTAACTTTATACTTGCATGAGCAGGCGAGCAATAAGACAATGTATATTGTATAGTAGCTGAAGCTGGCAAGCTACATTGCTGCAGATCACTTCAACAGTTATGTGGTTCAGAATAAATATGATCAACTGTAATTATGTGGTTCAGAATAAATAACTGTAATTATGTGGTTCAGAATAAATATGATCAATTCAGTAATCAGTTAGCATTTTAACTTTGAAGGATTATATCATGCCAAATGGTCCATTAAGAAAAGTTTGAGAAATCTCCTGTAGTCCCGTGTACAGAAGTAATAGAACAAAAGCCAGAACCAGAAGTTTCAATTTCTAAGTAGCATAACATTACTAGGGTGAAGCCAAAGAAGGAGACAATCGTCCAATCAGTCACTTGCCCACATGCGAGCATAGCATATGGCAATGAGCCAATGATTCAACATCTTCATCGCCTCAAACAGCTTATGAAAAATTCAACAAATATCATTAAAAAAAACCATAAAACAATTCCAAGAGGGTCATACCGTCATATTCGCCTTATACCGTCATACCCAGCATCCCTCTCTGGCTGTCCCCATGAGCGAATGGTAGGTAGTGGTTGCCTTCACAGGCCATCCAAACAACCATGCCATTGCTACAAGCCTACAAAGTGAAGAGGACGAAGCCAGAGTAGGGGACCATTGGAACACCTCCGAATCAAAACACCAAAGACAAAAAAACCTCAAATAAAAGCAAAAATTCAAGAGGCTCAGATGGCTTTGATGCATCATCAAAAAAGAAGATGTCTCCCCTCAGGCATCAACCTGCTCGGCTGCTCCTACAAAATAATAGTTGGATACATACCTGTCCCTGGATAGTTGGATCATACTGTTGAACCTAAAAAACATAGTAAAATATCATCACAGAAAAGCAATTAAGAAAATATCAAGTAAGTAGGTAACTGGGTAAGGAACTAAGGACTGTAAGATCATAACTTCACACATGCACTGATGCTGTGATGCACATAAATGATAAGGATATATAAGAATGAATCTGCAAAAGATGATCATAGAAAGTTAGAAACATGAACAGAAATGCATAAAAAATAAGTAAACATATTCAAACCTTAAGATGACTTCTCAAAATTCAATGGTTGCGACATCCAATTTCATCTTTATCAACTTTGAAATAAAAAAACCATTCAATGATTATTTGATCATAATAAAAAAATATACAATGCAATAATAAAAATATTAGCAATGCAAATCTTACCCTCTTGAATTTTTTCAAGTTCTTCCAAACTTTCCTCAACATTGATTTCTGTTTTTGAATTTTTAATCCAATCTTGAGTGCAAACGAGAGCTTGTACTAGTATAGGAGTCAAAGAGCTACGAAAATGATCAAGTATGTGCCCTCCTGTGCTAAAAGCTGATTCAGAGGCCACTGTAGAGATAGGTATAGCTAACATATCACGAGCCATATGTGACAGAATAGGAAATCTGCAGCTATTCACTTTTCAGAAGCCCAGAACATCAAAGTTTGGCTCATTTTTTTCAAGATCCTTTGATAAATACTTGTCTAGCTCAGACTTCATTTCATCACCCATGAAACTTTTTCTATGCTCAGCAAATAGACTGCTTAAGATGTATTTACCTGATTGCTTTCGCATACTTGATCCTTCACCAGATGGCATTCCTCCCGACTGTAGTCGCATTCTGTACTCTTTGAACAAATCATATACAACTTCATGCAACTTTCTCCTCATCATAACACCTCTTTTACCTTCATACATTTTTTCAACTCCAAACTCAACATATTCTAACTTGCGTCTTGGATCAAAGACAACAAGAACAAAGAGAAGCATATTAATCTTCTCTGGCTCACCCCAATACTTGTCATATTTTTCTTTCATCACAGCAGCCATATCTTGGACTTTTATATCACCGCTGACTTTTCATAGATTCAAAAGAATGTTAACTTGACAAATTTCATCAAAAAATAAATTACTTGTAACATACATAGAGCCAAAAACTCTAAGAGTCAACTCATAGAAATGCTCTAAGAATGTAATAAGTTGCCTAACATTCTGCCAGTCAAAAGACAGAGGAATTCCATCTTCATCATTAAGCTCATGATAGAAATTGCTATCTTTCTCTTCAAATTTTTCAAAAGCCCGCTCAAAAGTTTGAGCTGCTTCAAGCATCATATAGGTGGAATTTCACCTTGTGGATACATCCAAATAAAGACATTTTCTGCTTTCAATTTTTTCGATTTTCACACATTCTTTGAACCTCTGCCATCTTGCTGGAGAATATCTCACATATTTAACAGTAGATCTAACCCGAGTAATGGAATCTGTCATCTCTTTCAAACCATCTTTCACCACAAGATTAATGATATGTGCTATACAACGCATATGAATATATTTTCCTTGTGCCAAACAAGTGCCCCAATTCAAAAATTTTTTCTTCAAATAGGAAATAGCAGTATCATTTGAAGAGGCATTATCAACAGTAACAGTCAAAACATTATCAATTTCCCATTCAGAGAGGCATTTTTCAATTATTTTTCCTATAACTTCACTCTTATGACTTGTAATTTTGCAAAAATTCAAAAACTTTTTCTTCAAGTTCCAATCAATATTAATATAATGTGCTGTGATACACATATAGTTTATGTTTTGAATTGAGGTCCAAATATCAGTGGTCAAACAAACTCTTTGTTTGGACTCTCTGAAATAGTGTTTTAACTTTATCTTTTCATCATGGTAGAGTTGAAAACAGTCTCTAGTCATAGTCCAACGTGAAGGCATTAGAAATCTAGGACAAGCTTGAGACATAAAGTATTGAAAGCCTTCATGTTGCACAAAACTAAAAGACAGTTCATCTACAACAATCATGTGTGCCATTGCTTTTCTAATTTTTTCTCGATCAAACTTTCAGCTAGTTAGCACAGACTCATTTGCTACTTCTTTCTGAATAGGTTGCGTAGCAAGTTATGTTTGATGTGTATCAACATTATATGGATATTGCTTGCATTGATTCATGTGATGTCTAAGAGAAGAAGTACCGTTTTTTTTTTAATCACAAAAGAATTCATTACCACAGTAGCTGCATCTGGCTTTGGTTGACTTGCCCGAGTTTGTGAACTTTGTGTAATGCTCCCATACAGCTGATCGTGCTGCCATTCTTTTTCTCGGCATTGGAGGCTTTGTACTGCACATAGATGCATTGCCCTCGTTTGAAACTTCGATAGCCATAGGCGTAGAACTTTCCTGAGAAGCATAAATTGGCATTGGACTTGGAATAACTGGATTTGTGTTTGAAAGCTGTTGACTGTCATCCTCGTTCAATATCTGTCAATAGAAAAATACAGAATTACAGATTAAATCGTATGAAATCAAAAAACCCTAATTTAATTTCACAAAATTCAACCATAACCTTGCAATTTGATCCCGATGATGTCGTTGTAGAAAATGAGATATTGAAGCTCAGAGCCTCGAAGGCTAGTCACAAAGAGATATTGAGGCGTCGGGAGTCAGAGCCTCAGAGGAGGAGGGGGGTCCGGGGGTGGATGAAAGCGATGCCACCGGGGATGAAGGAGAAGAAAAATCGGGAGTTCGGAACTGAGGATTTACTGATCTAACAATAAAATCGTATAAAATCAAAAAATTCTAATTTAATTTCACAAAAAATCAACCCTAAATTTCATAATTTTCGAAATACTCTCAACTTACAGCTTAATCCATTGTAGAAAAATGAGAGATTGAAGCTCAGAGCGTCGACCAGAGAGATATTGAGGCGTCGGGACTCAGAGAGTCAGAGCCTCAGAGGAGAGGAGAAAAAGGGGGGGGGGTCCGGGAATGGACCGTGGACGAAAGGGTTAACAATAAAATCGTATGAAATAAAAAAAACCTAATTTAATTTCACAAAAAATCAACACTAAATACCCTCACCTTATAGCTTAATCCGTTGTAAAAAAATGAGAGATTAAAGCTCAGAGCGTCGATCAGAGAGATATTGAGGCGTCGGGACTCAGAGCCTCAGAGGAGGAGGGGGGTCCGGGGTTGGACGAAAGCGATGTCACCGACACGGCGCAGCACCGTAGCTGCAGGGATGAAGGAGAAGAAAAATCGTCAGTTCGGAACTGAGAATTTACTGATCTAACAATAAAATTGTATGAAATCAAAAAACCCTAATTTAATTTCACAAAAAATCAACTCTAAATTTCATAATTTTCTAAATACGCTCACCTTGCAGTTTAATCCGTCGTAGAAAAATGAGATATTGAAGCTCAAAGCGTCGACCAGAGAGAGGCGTCGGGACTCAGAGCCTCAGAGGAGGAGGGGGGTCTGGGGGTGGACGAAAGCGATGTCACCGACACGGCGCAGCACCGTAGCTGCAGGGATGAAGGCGTAGCACCGCAGGTCCGCAGCTGCGAGAGCGAGAGCGGCGAGAGCCAGAGTGATGAAAGCGAGAGCGAGAGCGCCGACAGCGAGAGGGATTAGGGTTAGGGTTGAAGCGAGAGGCGAGAGCGAGACTGCGAGAGCGGCGAACCGCTCTGAGAAAATGCAGGCATATATATGCCATCTAGGGTTCGGCCCAGTTGTTTGAGCCGATTAGCCTAAAACCGAAACCTAACCGCAGTATATAGGTATATATATAATTTGGTTCGGTTCGATTTTTGCGGTTTTCGAAAATCAGAAACCGAAACCGAACCGAATTTTCAATTTTTTTTTTCAAAACCGAAACCGAACCGAAAATCGAATAATCCGAACCGAATTGGTTATTTGGTTTCGGTCAATCGGTTAATTCGGTTTTGACCGAATAATGCACAGCCCTAAGTCTAATTGGCTTGGGAGCCGTTGACAGTCCCATCTACTAGGGTTTGGATGCCATAAAGACATCCTCTATTCCACAAGATGGGAGGCTTTACATAACAAAAAAAAACTTCTCAATATTAGCAGGACCCTTTGATGAGCATTTATTGAAAATCTCTATGGTTTTTTTGCTATCATTAATGACTTTAACCCTGCTCGACCTTCAAATCTTGTAATTTTTCTTACAAAATCATTGCCCAATTCTTCCTTCTGGATTCAAAGCAGCTTTCAATAATTATGTTTTTCTTCGAAAAATGGATCCATACATGATGGCACCATTCTTACTAAACAAATCATGCATTCAATGCTAATAGAAACACGACGGCTATAAAATTGGATTTATTAAGGCGTGGGAATTAACCCGCATTTGGTGTTGTATTGTCGTATCCATAGGAAATTTTGCGAATGGATTGTAATTGCATCTGCTTTGCGCAGGTTCTCCTTTTTGGTAGATGAGGTTTGGCTGATTGGATCAGTCACAGCCGAGGTGTCAGACAAGGAAACCCACTTTCCCTTTATAGTTTCCTCCTTCATGGTCTTGTTCTTACATATTTATTTGATCCATAAACGGTGGATCGTATTAACGGGATCAGCATTGCCCGAGATGGACTGCCGCTTCGCCATCTTGCTCATGGAGATTATGCCTTTCTTCTTGTCACTCCGGCTAATTTTGCTAACTCTACGGCCGCTAAACAAATTTTGAGGAAACTTTTGCAGCATTGTGGGGCAGTAAATTAATGACAGCAAATCCAGTTGCATCTGGTCTCACATCTCGGATAAAATACCAAGATATTTAGTTTTGGGTGTCTCGAACTCATATTAGAGTTTGAATTAAATTAGGAATATAAAGTTAGATTCAGAATAATGATTAATTTATAATCTTAGGAGTTATAATAAGAGTAAAATTCATATTCAATAAGAGTGTATAAATATTTTAGTAATATGTAGGGTTTAGTGGGGGCAATGTTGAGGTTGAACAAGAAAGAAATAGAGAGAGAAGAATAGAGAGAATAGAGAGAAAAAAAAGGAAAGAGAGTGTCGGTCCTCATACGTGAGTCTTTCTACCACTTCTCAATGGTCTCTTGTGGTGGTTCATCGTGGTGTTCTCTTAGAGATTCTCTTTGAAAGTAGAGGCGTTGCCGATGATTGGCGAAAGAGTTTAGTTGAGTAAGAAAAAGTGTAGTCTTTCTTATAAACTATTGTAAAGTTTTTTGATAGTGGATTCATCGCTGTCTTTTCTTATTATTTTCTTTTATTTTGTATTATTTCTCATTTTTTGTGTTATTTGATAATAAGGTAATTCTTGGACCTTTTGCTGCGAATCCCAATAATTGGTATCAAAGATTAGGAATAGACAACTAAGATGGTAAAGTTTTTAATTGAGATGGAGAAGTTTGACGGCAAGATAAATTTTACCTTATAGTAGAAGAAGATGAAGACCAAGTGAGATAGAGGAATAGGTTAGCGGCACTCACGGGAGGAAGCGCTAGAGCAGGTTGGTAAAAGGCCATGCAGGCATGGGTCAGCCGGAGCTAGAGAGGCCGACGAAGGGCCATGTAAGGCTTTCAGTCAATGGTGACTGGGATTTATATTAGTGGCAGGTGGCCTTTGATGAGGTGCAGCAGAGCGTCTCAACTAGGGCTCAATATGGCCAAACAGCTGGAAGGTGAAAGCCGGCGAGTGCGGGCATAGGATGCATGCTTGCGCAGAAGGCAAAGCTTAGGTCGGTGAGCTGAAAAGCAACACAACTATAATTGGGACTGGTCCTGCAGTAGAGAGGAGGATATAGCGAGACTGTGAGATAGATAAGGTTGTGCGACAGTAATGGAGAGTCGCTTGTAGGTGGCGCAATGATCGAAAGGTGGTGCAATGGTGGCTACACATTAGAGTTGCATAGCACCACGATAGCGGAGAAGAGCGAATTTGATGTTGGCACAAGCTCGTGTCTTGTGATTAGCTGAATAAGTTAGTAGCCCAGGGGGAGAGGCTGGATGAGAGATGATGGCTGAAGTTTTGTGATGGTGGCATGCTCAAGTTCAAACCAAGGTGGAGATTATTGAGTTTTGGGTGTCTCAAACTTGAATTAGAGTTTGAGTTAAAGTAGGAATTTAAATTTGGATTCAAACTTATGATTAATTTATAATATTAGGAGTTGTAATTAGAGTAAAACTCAAGACTCAATAAGGTTCTATAAATATTCTAGTAATACATAGGGTTTAGTGGGGGCAATTTTGAAGTTGAACTAGAGAGAATAGAGAGAAAAGACAGAGAGAGAGTGTGTGGCTCTCGTGTGTGGGTCTTTCTAGTGCTTCTTAGTAGTCTTTCGTGGTGGTTTTTCTTAGTGTTCTTTTAGAGATTTTCTTTGAAGGTGGAGGTGTTGCCGATACTTGGTAAAAGAATTTAGTTGAGTAAGAAAGAGTACAGCCTTTCTTATAGACTCTTGTAAAGTCTTTTGATAGTGGATCTCTCGCTCCCTCCGTGGACGTAACCTGATTTTAGGTGAACCACGTATATTGCTGTATCTTTTCTTGTTATTTTCTTTTATTTTCTATTATTTTTTGTTTCTTGTATTATTTGAAAATAAGGTGATTCATAAACCTTCCATTGCAAATTCCAACACCAAGAATCTTTTTCCTAGGATGCTCATAGCAGCACTTATATTCACTTGGGATGTCCCATCAGTGACACTAGAGTGCAGTCTTCTCACTTTCTGGGGCTAGTGGATAAAGTTAACTCAAAGTTAGATCTCTAATCACCTTGGTAATGACAATTCAAATGGGTGTCTAGCTTTGTAGCCGAAAAATGTTACTTTTGCTTACATAGTTGTTCCAAAGTGAATTGCTTTAGTAGACATTGCTCCCTATCCCCTATCTATTTTGACTGTCTAATAGCATGTATCCATTTCTTTTCCAAAAAAAGAGGCTATTTTGGTTCACTTTTCCCGTGTTTGCCCTTGATATCAAAATCTGATGACTGTGGATATTTGATTCTGTACATGCAGATTAGGGATAATCCACAATTAGCGCTATAAAATTAGTTTGAAATCTTCTTTAACTTGTTGCTGGAGCGAAAGCGCTTCAAACATAATTGCCATTGTCAAACACAAAAGTATCTATTTTTTTTGAATATTTCTCATGCCATCTTTGTATGATTCAGTTAGGCTGTGAGCTTTCGAAAGATGTGTTCCTATTTCTGCACTTGTTTCCTACTTTTGGCTGCAATTTATCATCAATAGTAATAAGCCTTCAAGAAAGTTCTAATTATACTATTTGGGATGAACACATTTGCTGCTCTCAAATCAAACTGATCAAAAGTTTAAACTTCTTTTATTCTCTTTCTTTTGTTTGTTGATTTTGTAAAATTTTCTTCTGTTGAAACCAAACAAAGAATTGCAGAGATTGTTTCAGCAGATTTGCTTTGAGCGGAGTTGTACAAGTACCTTAACATGTTAGTTTTGTGGCCTTATAGACTATTTATTGATTTATTTTTTTTAAAAAATAAGTTTGATTGTGCAATTCAGGTCAGACAATTTGGAAATGTAGCGAGTGTCGTAAGTTTGACTGTTTGATTGATATTTGTATGATAATGGATGACAGTATAGATGAAGCCAAATTTTATATATATGTGTGCTCATTTGGGTGTTTCGTGATGGGTTGAAATATTTTATAGTATACTTAGCATCTGATCTCACAATGATAATCCCTATTTGAATTAATGGAATTATGGATTATCTATTATTGAAATGTATTTGCTGTGTATTTGAGCTATTCATTGCAAAATTTACAGTATGGAATCTAGTAGTCAACTTTTCAAGGTCGAGATTTTGAATAGATCAAATTACTCGATTTGGAAAAGTGAACTAGAGGCTCATTTGGTATTTCAAAATTTTGACATTGCTCTTGACATTACTAAATTGCCTACTGGGTCTAGCCAATTTGAAAAATAGCATAGAACAAACAAATTAGCAAAATTGATAATCAGAAGAATAATTTCTGAAATAATTCGTGCCAGTTTGTCAGATATTTATTCTGCCAAAAAATTACTTCAGAGTATTCATGACAGGTTTGTTGAGTCCTCTAAAGCCAAGAAATTATCTTTGACTCTCAAACTCCACAATACAAAATTGGCTGAGTATGAGAATGTTTGAGAGCATATCTTGACAATGTTTTCCAAAGGACATGAGTTGGAATGTATGATTTATTTTAAGTCAAATTATATTGATGTTTCTCCTGATACATGGATTGTGGACTCGGGATCATTGGTCCATATATCAACTATTATGCAGAGATTCTTGGACCTAAGAAAATCAAATGATCAGGAGAAGTATGTCTTCATGGGAAATAATGAGTGAGTTGAGATTGTCGGTGTTGGGATATACACTCTGGTTCTCCATGGTGGTCATACTATTTTATTGTCAAATATAATTTTTGCACCAGCTATCATGTGTAACTTATTGTCAATCTCCAGACTTATAGAAGATGGTTACTGTTTTGTTTTTAGCAAAAACTGTGTATCTCTGATGTATGATAGTGTTGTTGCTGCTGCTAGTACTGTATTTGATGGTTTATATAAATTGCATATAAAACTGAAAGTTGACTCTACAATATAGTACTATAATATCGATTCCAGACATATATTTTCTTATGATCCGAATATACATTTGGATAAGAATTTTTCTTGTGTATAGTATTGTCATTTAGGTAATATTGGTAGAGACAGATTGGAGAGATTCTCTGTAGAATATAAATTTTGATGATCTTGGTGTCTGTGTGGATTATATGAAAGAAAAGATGATAAGAGCATCATTTCCAAAGGTATTAAAGTCTAATAATATATTAAATTTAATCTATATAGATGTTTGTAGTTCGAATGGGGTAGCCACAAAAAATGGTCAGAGGTATTTTGTAACATTCATTGATGATTACTCACGATATGGATATATGTATCTGTTACACAAAAAGTCGGATGTATTTGAAATATTTCAAGTGTATAAAGCTAAAGTTGAAAATCATCTGGGAAAAAAGATTGAGACTATCAGGTCAGATAGAGGAGGTGAATATACTTCAGATATTTTCTGACAATTTTTACAGGAGCATGAAATCATTGTAAATACAACTATTGTAGGAAATCCAGATAAAAATGGAATAGCAGAAAGGAGGAATATGACTTTGATAGATATGGTACATTGTATGTTAGTTTTAAGTCAATTGCCAGACTTTTTATGGGGTGAAGTACTGAAAATAGTTACATACATTTTAAATAGAGTATCATTTAAATCTATTCTTAAAACTTCTTTTGAGTTATGGCTTGATAGAAAACCTAGTTTGAATCATCTTAGAATCTAGGGTTGTAATACAGAAGCTAGAATTGTTGTACCTAGTATGCCAAAAATTGCAGCTCGAAGTTTAAGGTATAAGTTCATTGGTCTTTTGGATAGATCTAAGGGTTACAAGTTATACAATCCTGTTTAGGGCTCTATATTTGAAAATAGAGATGTCAAATTTATTGAATAGGGAACATCTGTCACATGAAGTAAGAGGAAAAAAATTGAAGCTGAGGATGAGTCAGATAGAGCTGGACAAGATAAAACACCCATCGCTATGCCATACCAGTCAGATGAAAGACCCAAAAGAATTTGTAAATCAGCTATAGTAGATGACTACGTTATATATTTAGAGAAAACTGAAGATATGCATATTCAGAGTTCAGATATTTTAGATGAGATATCTGTGTTATTGATCACAAAAAATGATGATCCATTGAATTTTTCAAAAGTCATAAGCATTGAGAATACAAAATTCTGATTGAATGCAATGATTGAAGAAATTGACTCAATGCAAAAAAATGAGGTTTGATCTCTAGTACAAACTCCTGTAAACTGTAAACCAATTGGTTGTAAATGGATCTATAAAACTAAATTGAAAGCTAATGGTGAAATTGACAAGTATAAAGCAAGGCTGGTTGTTAAAGGATACATTCAGAGAGAACTAACAAAGTGTAGTATAAAACAGACTACTACTACTTTATCAACTATGGAGGAAAAGTACATAGCTTGCTGTGAAGCTAGTAAATATGATATGTGGTTGAAATATTTTTTTTCTGACCTCCAGGTGGTTGATTATATTGATAGACCAATGCAGATAGTCTATAATAATAATGCAGCTATATCCCTTACTAACAATGCTAAATGTCATTTTAAGGCAAAACATATTGAGCTACAATTTTATTATGTCTGTGAAAAAGTTCAGAAGAAGGATATTATTGTTTCATGAATTTTTTCTGCAGATAATCTAATTGACCTAATGACTAAAGGCCTGGCGGTGAAAATATTTAAATAGCATATCAGTCATATGGGGATAGTTTGCAAATATGATGTCATGTTTTGATCGTTACTGTATTTTTTTATCTGGTTATAGTTTATTTGTCAGTAAACTATTGCTTTTCCTATATGAAATGATTCCATTAATATATTTTGTTCTTAATCTTTCAATGTGAAAGATGAAGTCCTTGGGAATACTGTGGGTCACTAAGTAGGTTGGTAATGACCACCTATATGAGGACTTAGTAATTATGTGTAGGTGATTCCTGAAATATTTGAGGTGAAGGTATGACTGGGCATCATATCCGTTTTATACCTCTCACTTAGATGAAGTGCATTGGCACTTGTGGGATGTCCTTAGTACAGTTTGTTCATCTAAGTGATGTGTTTCTGAGAGAAACATGAAGCGAGTAGATCGTCGGTGGAAAGATAAGGAAATTCTCACTATCGTTATGTTTTATTATATGCCTTATTCCACAAGCACATTATTTATGCTTATGGTTGATATTTTTCAGCTCAACTGATGTAGTGTTTTACTTGCTTTGACATGAAAACGGTTGATATATAATTAGTATACATCCATCCATGATTGGATAGGTATGAGGACTACTGAGGAAGAGTGGTATGATCCATTGTCTCTGAATTACACAGTTGGGGATCCCATTACTGAAAATTGATTTCTCAAAATTATTTTTAATATACATGTATTTATATATGTATAAATAAATAGATCTATAGGCCAAGTAAGATATTGTTTGTCATGTGGTCTTATAAACTGTTTATTAATTTATTTTTGAAATAAGATTGTTTGTGCAATTCGGGTCAGACAGTTTGAAAATATAGTGAGTGACTCAAATTTGACTGTCTATTGATATTTGTATGATAACGGATGATAGTATAGACGGAACTAAATTTTATATATGTATGCTCATTTGGGTGTTCCGTGATGGGTCGAAATATTTTACAGTATACTCAGTATTTGGTCTCATCTTAAGGTTGCATAGTTGGAGAAGAATAAATTATTTTATTTGAATTATTTGAGCTTTGGATCTTTTTGTAAATATTTGGCCTTATTTGTAATTATAATAAACTTCGGAGGCCTATTTATAAAATGACAAATATAAGTTGGTGAACAAAACAGAAGAAATAGTCGCGATTGAAAACAAATAGTGAAATATCTGTTCTTCATCGTTCTGTCGCCATTTCGAACCCAATTTTTTTTATATTTTGAAAATTTTCCTCCTCTTCAATTCTTCTCCATCAAAGAGTGACATGGACTTAAAGTGGATTAGCTGAGAATTGGAGATAAAAGCTTCAGATTTTCATTTCAGACCTTAACATATGTAAATTAATTTAATCTAATTTTAAACTTGATTTTCTCATAGGTCTTGCATCAAAAAGTAAAATCAGAACCCATAACGGGACACAGAGGAAAAGTGAAATGGCATGTTGTATCACTTTAGAATGGCCTTCGTAGCTTCTTGGGAGGCCGTTGCTCCTTTTCACTGCAGCTGAAGCCTCAGTGATGTCTTTTTTAGCCTGGAGAGGAATATGGTGGCCCCATGTAAAGACTGCTGTTCTGCTACACTGAATCTAAAATGACCTTGGTGGGGTATCCATTGCGGCATTGCCCTTCAGGGCTGACTGGTCAACCAGTGTAGGGTTCATCTTCGTCGTAAACTTCTCAGCCCACCAAGTTAGGAATGGACCTCAGTTGTCGATTTGTAACTTCAGAATTGCGATTGTGAGTTGCGGGTCGTAATTAGCACACGAGAATTATAATCAAACAAATATTGTTTCAGTAAATCCGAACAATTTTATGTTAGGTTTACAAATGGTTAGATTGGAAAAATATGAACTTTTTTCTCTGAAAGTACTAATCAATAATGTGGGAGAACCTTCCCTAATGCGGTTTGCTCAACATTGTTGCACGAACTCTTTGTCACACACACATCTTCACCAACCAAATCAATGTCCTGCATCAGAATCCGGAGGCGCGGACGCTTCTGCTGCAGTTGAACGTCACAGCCACCTCTCAAGCACTTGTTCCTCTAATGTTCTTGTACGCGCCACCACTCTTACTGTTGATTTCTGCAGGACAGGAAAGCATCAGTTTATTTTTTTGATTCTAGTTCTCATATTGTGATTCAAGATTTTATTTGTTTCTTCTTCATGATGCATACTATTATCTATTGAGATTTGTATGACATAGCTGTTCAGGACAGGGTTCCTTGGAATCACAGTAGTGTTGATCTATGATTATTGGATTTTGAACATTATTCATGGCAGTGTTTTGAAAGGAAATGTCTGGTGCTGTTCCATGCCCTCCCTGTTCATCAGAGCAAATGCAAGAAATTGTAGCTATTTTTGGACGGAAATCTTTGTTTGTAAAAAATTTTTTTAGCTGAAATTTGTTGGCAACAATATGAATATGTTTGGTTTTACCTGCCAGGTCTTGATTCTGACTCCATTAGAAGTGCTAGTTAACCTGGCATTTTCTACCATCACATTTGCCACATGATCTTCAGAATTATGTGCTCTGACGGTGAACTTAACGTATAAATTAGGGGGCAGAAGAAAGCAAGAAATGCATTATAGATCTGAATCCAAGTGAGCTGATTCCATGTCCCGGTCCGCAAGATATATTGGTAACTTTGATTCCGTGAGACCCAGACACGATCGATATACAATCGTCTCCTAAATGCCAGAAAATAACAGAGGTATCTAGTTAATTAGTTTCCTACTACTCGCCTGCTTGATCATTTTAGCTGAGAACAATGATTAGTTGGTATATTCCTTCACCTGTTTTTATGTCACGATCGGTGATATGCATGTCTCTAGTGCGTGCGATGTGAATTCCATCGGTGTTTGGGCTTGTTTCAGGTGCAGTGATGGTGAGATTGGAGGCCTGGACATTGCTGCATCGCTCGAAGGACCAGTGCACCTGTTGGCTATCGCTTATCCTCAGCTCCTCTGCCCTCAACTCATTGCATGAGTAAAATGTCAATGCCTAATGTACCAAGAAACAAACTCTATAGTCCATGTCTCACGTTAAAATCATGACTTACCAACCTCTTTGTGTTTAACTAAGCAGTTAACCTACCGTAGGCGCTTCGGTACAGGGCTGATAACATTAACAACATGATTTCAGCGGTGGCGCCAAAGACAGAAATTTGGATTTTGCTTTAGTTTAGTGCTACCTACTGAAAATTTGTTAACTTTGCGGGAGTATTTCCACCAAATGTGTCGATTGCCATTGATCATTTCCCCACCCTCCACGACGAGACTGTTTACCCGGTTGAACAGGATCCAGTGCCTAGCATCTGTTCCCTCCCAATCCGATTTGACTTGAAGGAGCTTCTAATGTGCCTTTTGAACTTGAAAACCATAAAATTTGAGAGAAATCAAGAACTCTGTAAATATATTTTTTATTGGAGATTATGCAAGGGTCTTTGTCTTGCAGTGCAACAATGGTTTACCATCACAGTAATGCAGGATGAGCAAGGGCCATAGAACACAAGTGGCTTGAGAAGGTAGGTTCTCACAGGAATCAGAAGCACAGCAGAAGTAGGAGATGAACAAGCCACCGCCCACGCCGCCTTGAAGACCTGCTGAAACATTAGCACATTCACAAGAAATACGAAAAATGCTAGCACATTGCTAGAAATACCTCACTATCATCAGTTTTTCCATCAGCTTTGGCACCGAAGTCGTCCACATTTACATCAGTTCTTCTACAACGGTTCATTCGTTTGTTACAGATAATTCAAGTCTATGGACTTGCTTCTTTCCCTGCAGAAAGAAAGCTTTACTTGTAGCCTCAGAATGTGAAATGTCAGTCTCAAAATTGAATTGCAAACTGAAGTTCGTAGCTTTATGAGTTGGTAATGTTTAGATTTATTGAAATAGTTTATCTGTAATTCTTCTAAAGAAAAAGAAAGATTAGAACGTCTCATGTGAGATCAAATGGGCGGAAGTGGAGAGTTTTGAGTCTTCTCTGACATATAATAGAAAGATGTCGCCTTGGCTTTTGGACTTCGAGACACCCTGCGTCGTCATTGCAAGCGCACTGATTGTGTGGCTTCGGAGGTTTCGTTTGTTGCGTCAACTCTTTTTCTAAATAGTCAAATTATAATTGAGTCTTGGCTGTACGCAACCACGACAAACCCAATTGGCCGCCTAGCGCCACGACCGCCTCCCTGGACTCCTTGACAGCAGCGCCGTCGGGTACCCGCCAACATGGTGCTACTTACCGGCGACGGAATCCTGCCCCCTGGCGTACAAGATCGTGGCGCCGAACGCAGGGCTCGAGCCGGATCTGGCCCTGAAAGTGGTGGTCGAGATCTCGGAGGTGATGGGGGCGGCGGGGTACGCGGAGAGAAATTATTTTGCCCCCAAATTTCGACAAAATCCTAAAATCCTGATTCTCTTCGTGACCTTCAGAAATGTTTTGGATTGGCGTGTTCTTCATCTCCTTCCTCCTTTCCCGCCTCTTTGCCCTCTTGTACTTTGAGCAGTGGATGGAAATGGAAGGCGTCGTCGCTTCCCGAACCTCCTCCGGCGAGCAAGATCTTTATCACAAGTATGCCCTTTGTTCAGCTCCCTTTTTCCAGCTTAATAGGGTGTATCTGTTATGAAGATTTTAATTCGCTCCATCCCAGTGGGTTTCCGCTTGATTCTCGTCTTTTTTTGTTCTGTTTAATACATATATTTCTATGTGTGATTGTATATATCGTAAAAATTCGTAAAAGAAGAAATTTTTTTTGTAAGGATTGGTTGAAGTTCTATGCTGATAAGGGATGAAAAATCTTACCTTCATATTATAGAGTTTGAGGACGATTGAACGTTGCTGCAATCTGATCCAAATTTTGTGGTGCGCAAATCTTTATTTCTGTTTAGATCACAGAGATCTTTGAACCAGCCCGTCTGTTTCAGTTTTCTCTTTTGTGTTAGATTTCAAGTCTCAAGGTAATCTTTTGCCTTTAAGGAATGCAACTAATTTAGACCATGAATGTTTGCTTTGGGGAATGTTTAACATAGCAGGTCTTGCTCATGGGCGAAGTGTGATTTACGACCTAGCAAGCAATCTGGTTCATAGTTTGCTGAGCTTTTTATAGTCTTGTTGTGAAGTTGCCCCCTTTTCTTGTTGTGAAGTTGCCTCCATGTATCTCTATATGAACTGTGAGTCTAGATTATGACATGACTTTATGCAGTGTATATAATTTCACATAATTCTCTCTGTATATTCTAATCCTTGTACTATTTTTTTTTCTTTTGTTTTTCTTGCATTGCAACGATCAATGCTTCAGACCTCTCATACACATACACTACTGGTGAAGCCACACTAATTAAGAAATTTTCAAAATTTGGTCATATAGTCGACAGTAAGAGTCTATGAGACTCATTTTCAAAATTTGGTCAGATAGTCGATGGTAAGAGTCTATGACACTCATTTTCAAAATTTGGTCATATAGTTGATGGTGAGAAAATTTACTTTATCTGGAGAAATAAAGGAAAAAAATCTCAGTGTTTTAGTACTCAGGTGCAAACCATTTTCTTGCCTTTTATTGTTAAGTGATGTATATGTTTCATTCATGTTCACTGTTGACAAAAAAAAAGGTTCAGCATTATATTTAGCATCGAGTTCAGCTTCCTATCTGTTTTATTGTTTCATAAATTGCTGTTTGGTTTTTCCATGAAGCATGTGCAATTACTTTAGTCTAGACATGAGCTAACATGTTATGTGCTATGAATTGACAGAGGATTCTTTCAAACGTGAATCTGGGAGTAAGGTGCAGCATGCCAATATCCAAGCTTCAAAGGGGAGTTTTGCTTCTATGCTTTTATGTAAGGCACACTAGTATCTGTTACATTCTCTGTTTTTGAGATTTTCAACTTCAATTTGCACTTGTTGTAGAATATGCTTTAAACTGTTGTTCTTTTCATCTTAATGACTGAATCTTGTTGCTGAATAAAGCATTCTTGAGATTTGCAAATATACAACTTGATCTAGTTCACGTTTTAATCATTTGGAATTCTGTTGTTTGGAATTTCCTTGTGTTATTTGCTCTATCCTGTGTCTCTAGCTGCGGCATTCATTGATTTCAAATGAGCTTCTCTGTACAAACAAAAAATAACCTGGACATTGCCTTATTCACATTCACAGACAGTAATTTGGTTGTGGAATCTTTTGGTGGATTAGCTTTATCTGATTGACTTTTAGCTATTGTTGCCTCTGCACTTGAACCTTTAGAGTGTATTCTGTATTCATTGCTTCCTTACAATCAATTTGGTCTTTTGAGATTTGCATCTTTTGTTAAGGTTCCAGATGCAAAGATTCACGGCTGTTGTCTCTATTTTTAACAACATGCATCTATATTTAGAATTATTGAACAAAGCCACCACATCTAGGATTTGGATTGATGCTTTTTTCAATTATGCAATGATGCATTGTAAATATGCTAGTCTTATGCTTTTATTGGCAAAGGTAGGAAACAAGCTTATTGACAGGTGGTAGAATCTGAATCAGTTTATTGACAGATGGATCTGCAAATTATTGCTTATTTTCCATTTGGACCAAATGTGAGTAGAGGATCTTGATTTTATCGAACAAGATCAAGATTATTTCTTTTTGTTGTTCTTTGCACTTACCATAGAGCGAAGCATCAACATGATCAAATGTATGATATTGCTCAATATCCTCTGCCTTGATGTTGTGTGTGTAGGTCTCCTTAAGTGGAAAGGATGTGTGCAAGCTTATTCGGTAGAGTGCTGCTGACATGATCTTTGTACATACACTACATTGTCAATAATTTGGAGCATCAGTTTGGATTCATGGAGTGGCCGCCAGTTGTGAACTTTATTGTGTTTATATGTAAATCATGTTTCAAAATGTTATATTTTGACAATACATTGAATCCAATAGAGCATGCCTTCGGGCATTTTCTTTCTGGACTTCATGATTATGTTTCTCCTCTTCCTCTTGATCCTTGGTGCTTCTAATAATCTCGAAGTCATGAAACGATCTGTGATTGTAATGTCTTGCAGTAGCTTGTTTTATTATAAGCTAGCTTAGTTGCAGCTACAGTATGGTACTAATTGTTAGTGCCACTTCTGTAGCGGTGCTAACCTAAAAGCGTCGTGAATGTCTTTCCATTTGCAACGTTAATATTAATGCTGCTAATGGTTAGGTCATTTGTAGTGCTTATAATTAGTGCCACTAATGACTACTATAAGCCATTAATGCAGCACTTGTTTAATATCACAAATAGCGCTACTAAAAATTTAGCGGCACTAGTTTTACCATTAAGAGTATTTTTTTAATGCTCAGAATGATAGAAAATGTTGTAGTGATAGTTAATTCAAAATTAATCCACTAAACTTTTGATACATGAACACTTAGTCAAAGTGATTAATTCAACACATTATTCAACATATCCTCCTCTTAATGTGTTGTTCCTAAACTCCCAACTTTTCTTGAAAATAGTTGAACTTGTCTCTTGAAATTGCCTTCATGAAAATATCCTTAACTTGATTTTCAATATTGCAAAATTTCAGCTCTACTTCTCCATCTTCAATTGCATCTTGAATGAAATGGTGCTTGATAGCAATGTGGCTAGTTCTATTATGATAAACTGGATTCTTGGCAATATCAATGGTTGATTTATTGTCACAAAACATCATAGTTATTCGTCTTACTTCTCTCCAATGTTTTCAAGAATTCTTCTAAGCCAAACCACTTGGGCTGTGTTTGGAATGGGGTTAGGGACCGGGTCAATTTTTTTTAGATTTTTTTTTCTTGTGAAATTAATATTTATTATTAAATTAAATTATTATAAAAAATTAAATAGTTTTTTGAGCTTTAAATTATTGAAGTTTTAATTTTTATAAAAAGATATTAGTTTACAGAAATGGTTCACTAGTCTTGACTTGACCTTGACCTTGATTGCGTACCAAACGGGCTCTTATAGAGTTGCCAAACTAGCTGCCACATATTGAACTTCAGCAGATGATTGTGTCACACTTTGTTGCTTCTTTGATGGCCAAGAAAATATTCTAGAACCAAGTGAAAAACAATAGCCGGATGTGCTCCTCATATTATCATGGCATCCTCCCCAATTACTATTATAATAACCAAACAATTGTGCATCAACTCCCTTGCTGAATTTGATCTCAAAATTGAGTGTGCCTTTGACGTATCTCAAGACTCTCTTAGCTATCCCAAAATGTAATTGGCTTACATTGTGCGTAAATCTGTATAATAAACTTGAAGTATACATAATATTTAGCCTAGTAGCTGTGAGATATAATAAATTTTCAACCAAATATTGATACAAAATAGCATCAGCCTTCTTCTCTTCATCTTCTTTAATAAGCTTTTCATTTACAACAAGTGGTGTAAACATAGTTTTGCAATCAATCTTGCCAAACTTTGTCAAATAAATTTTCAACATACTCCTTTTGACAAATAAATACTCCATCATCTTGTTGACAAATTTTTATACCAAGAAAATGACGTAGTAGTTCCATATCATTCATTTCATTTCTTTTCATCATGTCTTTCTTAAAATCAACAATCATCTTCTCATTGCTATCGGCATAAAGCAAATCATCAATATATAAAACAACAACAAAAATGTTTGATTAACCTTGAGTCTTCACATGCAAAAGTTGGCTCACTTTTACTCTTCTTGAATCCTTTCTCCATGAAATAAGAGTCAATTTGGCTATAGCAAGCCTTGGGAACTTGCTTGAGCCTAAGGGTGTAAACGAGCCTAAGTCACTCTACTCAACTCGACTCCAAAAATAACTAGCTCAAGCTTGAGTTGAGCTCAAGAAATCAATCTCAAGTTGAGCTTGTGAGCTCAAATGAGCTAAGCTAAGCTCAAATCCATTTTTCCAGAATTAAATCTTTAACTAATTTATATTAAAATATTTTTTAGAAAGTACAAAAAATTATAAAAAATATCAATTGTAATATCACAAATTAAAATTCAAAAATTCACAAAAAATATTAAACCTAAAAAATTTATAAGTAATGCTAATAACATATATAACTTAAAAAATATGGATATTGAATGACCATATTAATAAATAATATCTAAATATAAAAAATTACATCAACTATAACATCACAATTAAATAATTAAATATATATTGTCTGTTATATGTCATAAAATATATTTTTATATATTAAAAAAAAGAGCTCTCGAGCTGAAAGTAAGCCATGTCTAGTTCAAACTCGGCTTGTTTGCTAATTGAGCTACGTTTTCGAACTCAAGCTCGACTCGAGTTCAAAACAAGCCAAGCCAAGTCCGAGTGCGAGCTACAAGCTAAACTAACACTCCTGCTTGAGCCCATATAATGCTTTCCTCAACTTGTACACCTTATTTTCCTCTCCTTCTTTGACAAAGTCTTGAGGTTCTTGAACATGCACCTTTTCCTTTAATTCATCATTCAAAAATGTAGATTTGACATCAAATTGGTAAAGATTCCAACCTTTTTGGGCTACCATGGTAATAAGATCTCAAATAGTGTTAAATCTTGCAATCGGTGTAAATAATTTATTGTAGTCAATTCCGGGCTACTGTGAATAATCTTTGGCCACAAGACTTACCTTCTTTTTTTGGATTGAACCATCTAGATTCAGCTTGACTTTGTAAACCCATTTCACTCTAATGATCTCCTTGTTTTGAGGTTTGTCAACAAGGCTTCAAGTGTTGTTTTTCTCAATGGCTTTGATCTCCTCTTCCATAGCTTCTCTCCAACATTTTTCTCCATAAGCTTCTTCAAAATTTTCTAGTTCAAGGACACAAAAGTTATATCTTGCATAAACATTACTCAAATTCTTCATTTTCTTAGGAGTTGAGGATGAAGAACTCGAACTTGAATTTGAAAATGATGTTGGATTGCTTAGTGGAGTTGGATCTTCTTCTTTTTCATTATCACTGGCTGCATTTTCTTCCACCTCATCTTGCAAAATAGTAACTTTTTCAATCTTACTTTCATTCCAATTCCAAGAGGCATTTTCATCAAATAAAATATCTTGGCTAATAATAATTTTATTAATCTTCAAGCCAAATAATATATACCCTTTAGACTTTGAACTATAGTCAACAAAAATACATTTTTCACTTACCTTATCAAGCTTGTACCTATTCACTTTTGGAATTTGAGAATAGAAAATACTTTCAAAAAATTTCAAGTGCTTCACTAATGGCTTCCTTCCACTCCATGCTTTAATTGAAATTTAATTCCACACGGCCTTTGTGGGACTTCTATTGATCAAATACATGGCTATATAAACAACTCTAGCCTAAAAGTTTTTGGGTAATCCTTTATCATATACCATAGACTTTGCCATCTGCTGATAATCTTAAAAAGTTTTGAGCAAAAAAATCGATCTCCTCCTTGGAGAAGAATGCCCCTTATATAATGAATACAAGCTGAAGTTTAGGTACAGTTAGCATATTCTAAATAAGGTATATCCTAAATAAGGAAAATATAGAGAATTAACAATCATAATTACGGGTATAAAATCAGTCATAGAATCTGCTAATTTTGGTATAAAATCAGCCATAGAATCTGCTAACTTTGAATGACTGGCTAATTCCTTTGACATCTCCCCTCAAATTGATGCTGGTAAGTCAACAAGCATTAATTTGCTAACAAGAAAGTTATGTCGCTGTCGTGTCATTGGTTTGGTGAAAATATCCGCAATCTGTAGAGTAGTGGAGATATGTGGGCGAGTGATAACTTGGCTATCATAGGCCTCCCGGATAGAGTGACAATCAACCTCTATGTGCTTTGTGCGTTCGTGGTAGATAGGATTGGCTGCAATTTGGATGGCACTAGTGTTGTCAGCATGTAAGGGAGTAGGTTGATCTTGGGTGAAACCAAGCTCTGTTAAAAGACCACGTAACCAAATGATCTCTGAGCATGCAGTAGACATGGCATGATATTCCGCCTCAGTGGATGATTTGGAGACCGAATCTTGCTTCTTGCATTTCCAAGAGATAAGAGCATCACCAAGAAACATACACCATCCTGTAGTTGATTTTCTTGTGTCCGGACAACCAGCCCAATCTGCATCACTATAGGCTTGTATTTTGAGGGAAGAACCAGTAGGGAAGAATAAGCCATGACTTTGTGTGCCCAGGATATATCTGATGATGCGGCGGACTACAGATAGGTGGAGATGCCGAGGGGCTTGCACGAACTTGCTGACAATATGGACAACATAAGAGATGTCCGGGCGGGTGATAGTTAGATAGATAAGACTTCCAACCAGCTTGCGATATAAAGTGGGATCCTCAAGAAGTTCCCCTTCACCCCGTCGATATTTTACATTAATTTCCATTGGGGTGCCAATAGAATTAGTGTTTGTGAGTCCTACTAGCTGAACCAAATCCATAATATACTTGTGTTGATTCAAGAAGATACCTTGAGGCTGATGATGCACCTCTAACCCCAAAAAATAGGTGAGTGGGCTGAGATCTTTCATGTGAAAAGTAGAGTGCAACAAATTCTGAAGTTTAGATATAGCCTCCATATCAGAACCAGTGATGACAATGTCATCCACATAAACAAGAAGAACAACTATGCCCTTGGATGTCCGTTGGAGAAAAAGTGAGGAGTTATACTGGCTTTGTGTAAATGAAAAACTAAGGAGGGTTGATCGAAACTTTTCAAACCATACTCGTAGTGCCTACTTCAATTCATACAAAGAGTATTTTAGTTTGCAAACATCATTCGGGGAAGAAGTAAGCATACCGTAGGGAAGTTTCATGTAAACTTCCTCCTTGAGATCACCATGCAAGAAAGCATTCTTTACATCCATTTGATGTAAAGACCATGATTGTGATGCTGCTAGGGCGAGTATTGTTCGTACAGTGGTCATTTTGGCTACTGGTGCGAAGGTCTCTTCATAATTTAGGCCATACTCTTGCTTGTTGCCAAGAACCACCAATCTAGCCTTGTAACGTTCTATGGATCCATCAGAACGGAGCTTGATAGAAAACACTAACTTACTACCAAGAGGTTTCACAGATGGTGGACACGGTACAATATCCCATGTTTGGTTTTCTTCAAGTGCAAGAAGTTCTGTTTCAATAGCTCTCCGCCAACATTCATGCTCCATAGCCTGCTTATAGGATGATGGAATAGGAATAGAGGACAAGGTGGCTGTCAAGGATAAAGGAGAGGTGAAACCATACCTATCTGGTGGTTTACGAACTCGAGTACTTTGTCTGAGAGGTGCTGGTGCAGTTGTTGGAACAGGATCAGCATTAAGGGAATGAGCTGGAGGGGGCCCGAGAGGTGCTGGAATCTTGCATCGTTGGTAGACTATGAGAGGCTTTGAAGGCATGGAATCTTCAGAATAGTTAGTAAACATTGACAAAACAGAGAATGAAGGAGAAAGGTCATCCTTGTGTGTGAAAAAAAATACTGATTTTCAAAAAAAATCACATTTCGAGAAACCCGAATACGTCGTAGATTGGGATCATAACAAAGAAAACCTTTTTGGTGCACCGAATAGCCTAGAAAAGCACATTGAACAGCTTGAGCTGTTAGTTTTGTCCGTTCGTGTGTAGGAAGATGAACATAACACACACAACCAAAGGTACGAAGATTAGAGTAATTTGGGGTATGACCAAATAACCGAAAGAAAGGGGAAACATGGTTCAAGGAAGGAGAAGGTAACCTATTGATGAGATAGACAGCAGTTGAGAGAGCTTCACACCAAAAATGAGAGGGTACAAATGACTCTAATAGGAGGGTGCGAACAACATCTAGAAGGTGTCGGTTCTTTCTTTCAGCCACCCCATTCTGTTGAGGGGTTGAAGGATAAGACCTTTGAGAAATTATACCATTGGTTTGTAAAAATTCTTGAAATAAATGAGACATGTATTCTCCCCCATTATCAGAACGAAGAATTTTGATACTAGCAGAAAATTGGGTCTGAATATATGCATGAAAAAGCTTAAAGACAGAAAACAATTCATCTTTAGAATGCAGAAAATAAATCCATGTGAAGCGACTATAGTCATCAATAAAAGTGACAAAATACTTGTAATTAGTATGGGAAGTAACTGGCGCCATTCCCCACACATCACTATGTATCAAATCAAAAGGCTGGACTACTTTAGGTGTGTGAGTGGGAAATGACAGAACTTTACTTTTTCCAAGCCTACAAGAATTGCAATCAAATTGAATAGTATTAAGAGATGGTGACCCTTTATTGCCAAGTAAACCAGAATTTAGCAAAGCATAAAGCACATTAGAGTTTGGATGTCCAAGGCGTTTATGCCATGCTCGGTAATCTACATAAGCAGAATTACAAGTGATAACAGGTGAAGAGGAACATGAAGACATAGGAAACTGAAAAGGAAAAAGACGTCCAATTTTAGGCCCCCTTGTGATCATCTTCCTCGATTTTGATCCTGCACCACACAACCAGATTTAGAAAATTTTACTTTACAATCATTTTCAACTAATTGTCCAACAGAAACAAGATTAGTGGTAAGGTTTGGAGAGACAAAGACATTGGTTATGGATGAAGAAACATCACCAGTGGCAGTGATAGGCAAGGAGTTGCCATCAGCTGTATAAATCTTGAGATTTCCAAGATATTTATTTACATTGGTGAGAAGTTTAACATTGTTTGTCATGTGATGGGAAGCCCCAGAATCAAAGTACCACGGTGAAGGTTTAGAGAAAGGTTTACCTGAGAGTCCTAATGCAGAAAATATAGAAATGATCATTTGCTGAATCATTTCAGGTGTCACAGATTGAACAGGAGCAGGAGCACTTTGTGTCAGATGAGCAGTATCCTCAGAACTACCAGCATTAGAAGAATCAACTGAGACAGTATATGCCATTCCAGATCTCTTGGGAGGTCGAATATGACATTCCTTGATGATATGTCCATCCTTTTTGCAATAGTTGCAGAATTTTTTTGAACAACTTGAAGCATAATGGCCAAATTCTTTGCAGCAATAACACTGAATAGTACTCATGTCCTTACCTTTTGACTTGCCTTGGGCTACATAAGCCATAGGAATAGGAGTGGATTTAATTTGTTCCATGGTGGCTTGAGTGAGAAGCCGTTGTTCCTCGCGAAATAAATCATTGAGACATGCATCCAAGGATGGAACAGTTTCTCGATTCATAAGATTAGATCTGGTGCTTTCAAATTTAGATCTCAATTTCATAAGAAATTTATCCCTCTTAGTAGTTTCATGTACAGATTGAACAGAAATAAGACCTTCGGGAGGTAAGGTAGCATAGACAATATCAGTATATTCAGCCCAAAGATTCATGAAGCTAGAATAAAAATATGAGATTGAGAGGCTGCCCTGTTGAAGACTTGCTAGCTCATATTCAAGTTGAAACCGACGAGCAGTGTTGTGTTGACTATAGAGTTTTTTCAGATAATTCCACATTTCAGCTGCAGTTTTGAAGGGTCGAAGATTCAAGATGATGTTGGATTCTACAGATCCTAGAATCCATGTCATGATTTGAGCATCCTTGACTTCCCACTTGGAGTGCTCATCCTTGTCTTTGTCTTTGTTAGGTGCAGGTTTGCTGCCATCAATCTGACCCCATAGATCTTTGCCTTTGACAAATATCTTGAAGTGAAATGCCCAGGTTGAGTAGTTTTTGCCATTGAAACGAATCAAGAATTCATGCTTGTCTGAAGACATGAGGCTGAGATAACTTGATCAAAATAACTAAGAATAAGGAACTGAACTAGGACTGAGAGGAAGAGACACAGGAGAATTCAGAACTCAAGCTCTGATACCATGATAATCTTAAAAAGTTTTGAGCAAAAAAACCGGTCTCCTCCTTGGAGAAGAATGCCCCTTATATAATGAATACAAGTTGAAGTTTAGGTACAGTTAGCATATTCTAAATAAGGCATATCCTAAATAAGAAAAATATAGAGAATTTACAATCATAATTATAGGTATAAAATCAGCCATAGAATCTGCTAACTTTGGTATAAAATCAGCCATAAAATCTGCTAATTTTGGTATAAAATCAGGCATAGAATCTGCTAATTTTGGTATAAAATCAGCCATAGAATCTGCTAACTTTGAATGACTGGCTAATTCCTTTGACATCTGCATCACGGTTTTATTCTTCCTTTCAGACACTCTATTTTTATTACAGTATATAACCAATAGTCATCTACCTTGCCATGCCTTCATCTTATAAAATTCCTGAAATTCATTTGAAATATACTTCTTGCTTCTATCACTCCTCTAGATCATCTTTGTGTAATGACTACTTTCTTTTTCAACTAGACTTTTAAACTTCTTGAAAATTCAAAACACTTGAGATCTTTATTTCATAAAATAAATCCAAGCCATTCTTGTGAAATTATCAATGAATAGGATAAAATACTTGTTACCTCCATGAGAAGCTATCCTCATAGGTTCACAAACATCGGTATGAACAAGCTCTAAGATCTCCTTAGCTCTCCATGCAACTCCCTTTAGAAATGGCCACCGGTGTTACTTTCCAAGTGCACAACCTTCACAAGCTTCATGATTCTCTTTAATTCTTGACAATCCATGAGCCATCCCTTTTTGTTGAAGTAGTTTTGAGGCTATGAAAGTTCAAGTAACCAAGTCTTTTATGATAGCCATGAATTTTTATTGACATGTGCCTTCAAAGCATGATTTTCAACATATTTGAAAGAAATTAGAAAACCCCAGTTCCTCAACATTTGGACTTTTGCAATAAGTTATCTACCATTTTTTTTGTCATAAACACAACAATGAAAATCATCAAAATTAAGTGCATATTGATGCTTGAGAAATTGCCCAAGGCTAAGCAAATTTTGGTCCAAGTCTAGGATATATAAGGCATCATGAATCAACTTTTTGCCTTTCTTTGTTTGAACTCCAATAGTTCCTTTTCCTCTTGCATACAGATGTACCCATGTCATAAAGTTGGATTTGTTACTTGTCATATGGTTGCTACAACCACTATCAAAATACCATATATCATTATTGGTCATAGTGGTACTATGACAAGCATAGAACAAGTTCTCTCTACCATGCTCCTCTTTGGAGAATTATGCTTGTTGGTTATTCTTCAATTTGTGATCCTTCTCAATATGATCAAATATCTTGCAATAGTAGCACTTTGGTTTGCCTTTGTACCAATAATCTTTCTCTACATAGTTGCTCTTGCTATAAATGTTGCAAAACTGAGAATTTTCAGCATTAGTGGCCCTTTGAAAGTTGCTTCTTCCTATTCATTGGATTTGGGGTTGAAATTCAATTTGGACTGGAATGCACTTCCTGTGGATTTTTCAGCAAGCCTTGACAACCTTTTCTCATGGGCCTTCAAGGATCCCATCAACTCCTGAACACTCGATGAGGAAATGTCTTTACTTTCCTCTGTTGTGGACACCATTATGTCAAATTTTGGAGGTAGACTAAGAAGAATTTTCTCCACAATTTTGCTATCACTTACTACTTCACCAAAGGCTTTCATTTCATTCAAAATGTTTGTAACCTTGGTGTAATAGTCTTGGACACGTTCATCTTCAAATTTTCAAGTTCTCTTCTAAGAGTTTGAAGAGTAACATTATTTACCTTGTTGTTCCCTTGAAACTCCTTTTGTAAAATTTCCCAAGCTTCTGTATGACTGGCTTCCATGATTCTTGAGAAAATCTCCAAAATCACTCCTTATTTAATGATGGAGGTTCTACATAACCTTCCTTATGTACTCTCATAAGTCTTGTGATCTGAAAATTGATTTCATCTTGGTACACAAATGCTCATAATATTCTCCAGTGAACATGAAAATTGAAAGATTATCATTGCTAGAAGTGGCCGTTTATTTTGGATGAAATCACTCTAATTTCAAATTTGGTAATGAATTAAGGCTAGAGATTTTGAGCTTAAGCTTTGATACCAATTCTATTGAAAAAATATTAGGAGACGAGAGAAGTTTAGAAGTCAAGAGTCTATTCAATTCATTCATATATATTTACTTTTTCCTTAAGTACATAGGAGCTGAATTTATACTTGAAAAATACATTGAACTAAACAAAACTCATTGGTCTATTAATTAATTAGCTTCTTCAAATACAAAAAGATAATTCTAAATTAATTCACTAGAATTTTGATACATAAACACTTAGGGTTTGTTTAGATTGCTCTTGGCTTCTAGAAGTGGTAGAAGTGAAGCCACTTTTGTCACTTTCATCATTCAAATGGAATTCACTTCCAAAAGTAGTTGAAGTGTGACTTCCGGATGGGCTACAAAATGAACTAGCAACCACATCGGCAACTTTCACATAGTTGGATGCGGAAGTTAAACTTCTACACCCACTTCTCCCACTTCTCTAGGGTTGAAATGGTGCTTATGTGACCTAAGAACACCGGTTCCTCGATCTCATCTCTCACACTTGACTTTGGGACGACATTGTGGTGGGCAAGTAGATATTTTAATCTCTTCCAAATCCCTCCATCAACCTCATTGTCTCTCTCATTGTCGGCCACCAACTCTCAGATCTCAACTCTGACATCATCCTCCACTTCGATCACAACATCTTGGGCTCCCTCCTACTTCTTGACAACCAGATTTTCTATGAGGTCCATGATCACGGGTCTCATGGCTAGGACCGTCCTATCACTACCTTGCATGTTAACTAGCAAGAGAGACGATCAGCTTAGGTAGGGCTTTGGCTGCTTATTAAGAGCAAGGTATTTTTGTGTTTTTTGCTTTTTGATTACAGGGTATGCTTAGTGGTATTGATTAATTTTTGTGATTCACAAGCACAAGGTATTGATTAATAAAAAAGATGTGATTAGAGTTTTTTCTTTACATAATTTTTATTTTTTTTCTAAACTTGATTAATTTGTAAGGCCAGAACATTTCAAGTTGTCTTTTGCTGACCAATTTGTGATGGTTAGTTTTTGGTCTGATAATGCTATTTATACCCTAGCTTTTGGTGCTTTTTGTTCAATTATAATTACAGTATGCTCTTATATAAAAGGATTAACCTATTTAATCCTTCTTGTTAACTTTTTTACTCACAATGTGATTTGTGCTGTTGATTGGTGTCTTTAATCTATTTAGAAAAATATGCTCTAATATAAAAGAGTTATTCTATTTGATTCTTTTGACTACTAAAGTTATCTTGTTATTGTAAATTCAATGTTACTCAAGACTTGCTTTGTAGTACCTTATCATTCATGACAAGCTTCAGTTATTCCTAGCCAATTGTATTCATTTTGTTCTTTGTCTTCATCAACAATTATGTACTATCAATAAAATATTTTGGTCCTTGATGTGCTTTTTGCTTGTTCATTAGGAATTATTACATGAGAACTTATTGAGAGACTTTAAAATATTGGCCCTGAACTAGGATCCTCACATGAGTCATATACCCTAAGAAAAAGATGCAATTTTGTATTTTTTTTTTGTTATTGATTAATTTTGATGAATTTTATAGTTTTTATGAAGAGCAATTATTATGTGAGAGCTTGCTTGATATAGAAAATCAAAGGTTGGAAGTTGAAAGAAAAATAAAAGAGATTGAAGAAATCAATGCTTACTATAGATTAGAGTTTACATAAGAAAGATAGTCATATACTAAATAATACAATGACACCTTGTCAGGAAAAAAAGAGGAGCTAGAAAAGCTCAATGAACAAGATTATGATTCAACATACATAAATAATAGGGCTTTAGTTAAAAATCCTTATGATTATGAAATAACTTGAATAATCTCTATTGGCCTAATGGGTACTCTAATGCACATATGCCACTCTATAATATTATATTATTGTTTATGTCATGCTCTTGATACAGAATCTACCTTGTTTGGATAAATGTTGATACATACTTGGTTATTGATTTAAAATATTGGTACAAATTGTTTTTGAAATTTGATGCTAGTTGAATTAGCATTTGTGACTACATTCTACTACTTCTACTACTACCATTTGTTGATAAGCAAATTATTTTTCATTAGATTATTATGTAGGATTTAATTTGATGAACTCGAATATGCTTTTACTACATATTGGCAACATTAGTTTGATGAATATTTTGTGTTTTCCTAGTTGATGATGTCCCTTATTCTGGCCTTCAATTGATTGTGGGTGAGATTAGATGGATGAAAATCAACATATTCATATGCAAAAAGTTTAATTTGTTGGAATGTTAGTTTTGATTGTACTTAGGACATTATTCTAGTATTTATTAAATTAAAAAATCCAATGTAGCTAAGGCACTTAGGCATGAGTGGTAACATCTATGAAATAGTTTCTTTTATCATATGATGTATGATATGCACTAAGAAAAATTATTGATTGTACACATGGATAGATGCCCCTATATTTTTACAACTCAAAAATATTATATGAGAGATGCTGCTACTCTATGATACTCGATATATAATAGTGGAGGAGCAATTGATTATTTTCTTGCATACTGTTGGGCACAATACAAAAAGTAAAACTATAATGCTCTATCTATTTAAGTCTGGTAAGATAGTGAACCGTTATTTTCATAAAATACTCAAGATAATTAATGCGATCAAGAATGAGTACGTAAATTAAGTGACCCATGCTCCATACCCTATTATTACTAGTTCAATAAACTATTATCCATGATTTAAGATAAAGTACTAATATTTTTTATTTGTTATGTTTGCTTCATCTTGTTCTAATTGTTTATCTTTTCCCTCAATATTATATCGGTCTTCATGATGGGACTCACATCAATGCATATGTTCCTCTTAAGGCACAACTACAATTTCGTGGATAGAAGGGGATTACATAGAATGTGTTATGTTGTTGGCTTAATTGTGTCTCGAATATGGATTTTCCAGGAGAGTCTTAATTATATTAGAAAGTAATTTAGTGGGCTTAATGCTTATTTGAATTTATCTTCTATTAGAAGATTTAAATTAGTAGAAGTCTTATTTGAATCAGTCTTCTACTTTGACTCAAACACAATTAGGCCGCATCTATAAATACTATATTAATGTAAGGGTTTCAATATAGAGTGAAAGAGAGAGATATAGATCAATACTCCTAAGACGTTTTATGATAGTTAGGTTACTTAGTCTTCTGTGAGAGTTGGTGATATTGGAGTTTCGTCTCCATCGTTGTAATATTCTCTTCCTCTTCTCATCAATACAATATCCTGTAGAACGTCTTCGCCACATAAATCTCTTGTGTGCTTTTTTTTTCTTTTTTTTCTCTATTCTTCTTCTACATCGTGAATTGTAGTGGACATTGATATTTTGCACTACAAGTGGTATAAGAACTTGGTTCAACATGTCTACTATGAAGTTTGATATAGAGAAATTCAATAGAAAGCAAGGATTTTCTATTTGACAAGCAAGAGTTTGTGCAATTCTTACTCAACAAGGGTTGATAAACACATTAGAGGACGTCAAGCCTGCAGATGTCACTGAAAGTGTCTGAAAAAATCAGAAAGCCAGTGCACATAGCACAATCATCCTTAGTCTCACTGATGAGGTATTCTATCAGTTTCTTGATGAAACATCACCTTCAGAGTTATGAAAAAAGCTGGAGAAATAGTATATGAGTAAGTCTATCTCAAATCGAGTTTTACTCAAAGTATAAGCTCTTCAATTTTCGAATGAGAGAAGGTACGAATATAGTTGATCATCTTAATATTTCAATAAATTAGTCTCTCAATTATTAAGCATTGATGTTAAAATTGAAGATGAATACAAGATAATTATTTTATTATCGTCTTTACCTTCTTCTCTTGAGAATCTGAAGACTACTCTGATGTATGGTAAAGATTTAAAATTTGATAATATTTCTGCTACCCTTCTATCTAATGAATATTTAAAAAAGATTGAAGGGGGCGTGTCATACTCAGAAGCATTGATTGTCAGAGGTTGTACTAAAGAAAGATCAAGACAGGTCGTTCTAGATCCAAATCCAAAGAAATCAACTACAGGTATTGTAAGAAGATGGGACATATAATTAAAGAGTGTTAGAAGCTTAAAATAAAGAAAGAAAGAGAATCTCAATCTAAAGAGCAAGTCAAAAGACAAGTGTCAGTTGTTGAAGGGAGTTCTGATGATGATTTTGGTAATGTTCTCTCTATTAGTTCTAATTTTGATCGGTACCATGATACTTGGATTCTGGTTGTTCTTACCACATGTGTCCTAATAAGGATTGATTTAAAGACTACAAGTCCTATGATGGTGGTTTAGTTTTGATGGGTAATAATAATCCATGCAAAACTATTAGAATTGGAGCAATCAAAATTAAAATGTTTGATAATATTATTAGAACTCTTACTGACGTTAGATATGTTCCTAATTTGAAAAAGAATTTGATTTCTTTGGGTGCTTTGGATTCTACTGGTTATAAATATTCTACTGAAGATGGAGTTCTTAAGACTACTAAAGGCTCATTGATAGTGATGAAGGACCTAAAGCATGAAAATTTGTATGAGTTAGTAGGAAAAACCATTGAAGGTGGAGCAGCAATTTCTCAGGCTTTTTCTTCTAATATGACCCACTTATGGTATATGCGTCTCGGTCATATGAGTGAGTAAAGTTTAAGTGAGCTCAACAAAAGAAAATTACTTAAAGGCCTCAACTCATGCAAATTGGATTTCTGCGAGTATTGTCTCTATGGTAAATAGTCTAAGATAAAGTTTAACACTAGTACTCATTGCACTAAAGGCTTAATTGATTATATTCATTCTGATGTGTGGTGCTCTCCTATTCTATCAAAATCTGGTGCTCGTTATTTTATCATTTTTATTGATGATTTTTCTGGAAAAGTGTGGATTTATTTTTTGCATCACAAAGCCAAAGTGTTTTCTATTTTCAAATGGTGAAAAACTTCAGTTGAAGAAAGGACTGACAGAAAAATCAAATACCTCAAAAGTGATAATGGCGGAGAGTATAAATCAACAGAGTTTCTCAAATTCTGTGAAGATGAAGGCATCAAACGCCACTTTACCATCCCAGGAAAACTTCAACAAAATGGTGTGGCTGAAAGAATGGACAGAACCTTATTGGAGAAAGCACGTAGTATGCTCAATACAGCTAATCTTGATAAAGATTTTTGGGTAAAAGCAGTTAATACAACATGTCTTATTATGAATCGCTCTCCTCAAATAGCCATTAATTACAAGACTCTTGAAGAGGTATGGACTGGTCAACCTGCAAATTATTTTTCCTTAAAGATTTTTGGTTGCCCTGCTTATGTGTATGTTATCAAGGATAAGTTAGATGCACGTTCCAAAAAGTATATTTTCCTGGGTTATGCCAAAGGTGTCAAGGGCTATTGTTTGTGGGATTCTACTATTTCAAATGTAATTATTGAGAGAGACATAGTATTTGATGAAAGTGCTATGTTAAAATCTCTCAAGACAGGTCCCAGTGATATAATGCAAATGGAGGTGGAGCATGTAGTTCCTTCAGAAGAAGATATTCAGGGTATGCCCAACTCTCAAGAAAATTCTAAGAATCAAATTTTTGAGAAGATTCCACTTCAAAGATCTTAAAAAAAATATAAAGCCACCTGAAAGGTATGGTTTTGAAGATATGGTAGCTTTTACTTTAGTTACTGATAATGGTGATCCTTCTTCCTATAAAGAAGCAGTGTAGGATAAGAATTCTTCTCAGTGACAAGCTGCTATGAATAAAGAGATGGATTTCCTTCAAAAGAACCATACTTGGGTTCTGGTGAAATTATTAGAAGGTAAAAGAGCAATTGGTTGCAAGTGGATTTTTCAAAAGAAAGAGGATTTCTTTGAGATAGATGGTGTTAAATTCAAGACCTGTTTAGTTGCAAAAGGGTATTCACAAAAGTAGGGTGTTGACTTTATTGAAAATTTCTCTTCTGTGATTAAACACACATCTATTCATTTTCTACTTGCTTTAGTTGCTTTTCGTAATCTTGAGTTAGAATAGTTTGATATCAAAACTGCCTTTCTTCATGGAGAATTAGAAGAACAAATTTTTATGCAACAGTCTGAAGGGTTCATCCAAGAAGGCAAGAAAAATTTTGTCTGCAAGTTGAACAAATCACTCTATGGTTTGAAACAGTCTTCAAGGTAATGATATAAAAGGTTTGACAGTCTTATGCTGGGACAAGATTTCATCTACTGCAAATATGATTTATGTGTCTATTTTATGATGCATGCCAATAACTCATTTATTATATTACTTCTTTATGTTGATGATATGTTTATCGCTATTTAAGACATATCTATACTTAATGATCTAAAGTTTTAAATTAAAAAGGAATTTGAAATGAAAGATTTAAGTGCTGTGAGGAAGATTCTCGATATGGAGATTGATTGAGATCGAAAGCATGGCAAATTATGGCTCAAACAAAGCAAGTATCTTGAGAAGATTATTTCTCATTTTCACATGTAGAATTCAAAACCCGTCAGTACTCCTTTGGTATCTCACTTCAAGCTTTCAGCTCAACTATGTCCTTCTACAGATGAGGAGTATGCATACATGGAGAACATCCCATTTTCAAGTGCTGTTGGAAGTTTAATGTATGCTATGGTATGCACAAAACTTGATATTGCACAAGCAGTCAGCGTTGTTAGTCGTTACATGAAAAATGCAGGGAAAGAGCATTGACAGTCTTAAAATGACTATTAAGATATATCAAAAGTACTCTTAATATTGGCTTATATTTTGATAGGAACACGGTTCAAGAGGCCAAAATTATTGGTTACGTTGATTCAGACTATGCTGGAGATCTTGATCGACGGCGATCTCTCATTGGTTATCTTTTTACTCTTTGTGAAGGACCTATTAGTTGGAGGTGTACCTTACAGTCAACTGCAGCATTATCTACAACAGATTCTGAGTATATGGTAGCTACAGAAGCCACCAAAGAACCTCTATGGCTAAAAGGATTGGTAAGTGAAGTTGATTTTTCTCAAAATATTCTTCCTATTTTTTACGACAATCAGAGCGCCATACACCTTACGAAGAACCAAATGTACCATGCCAGATCAAAGCATATAGATGTCCAATTTCATTTTATTTGGGATATTATTGAAGACGATGAGATTTTTTTTACAAAAGATTCATATTTCAAGAAATCCTGCAGTTATATTGACGAAGGTGATTCCGATCGACAAGTTTAAGCTCGGTTTGAACTTGATCAATGTTCAAGGTCATTGATCCTGCCCCATGAGATAATGGCAAAGACATCTATTGAATATTCAAATTCAAAGAATAAGAGGATTCGAGTCAAGGTGGAGATTGTTGGCTTAATTTTGTCTCAAATCCGAATTTTTCACGAGAGTCTTAATTATATTAGAAGTAATTTAGTGGGCCTAATTCTTATCTGAATTTATCTTCTACTAGAAGATTTAAATTAGTAGAAGTCTTATTTGAGTCAGTTTTCTATTTTGACTCAAACACAGTTAGGTCACATGTATATATACTCTATTAATGTAAGAGTTTCAATATAGAGTGAAAGAGAGAGACATAAATTAATACTCTCAAGACGTCTTGTGATGCTTAGACTACTTAGTCTTTTATGAGAGTTAGTGATATTGGAATTTCGTCTTCATCATTGTAATCTTTTCTTTCTCTCTTCATCAATACAATATTCTCTAGATCGTCTTCACCACATATATATTTTGTGTGCTATCTCTTTTTCTTTTCTATTCTTCTTCTATATCATGAATTATTGTGGACATCAATATTTTGTGTTATGTTATGCTCTGTCGATCTAAGTTTAAAGTTTTAATATGTTCTCACTAGCTGGGAAGGGTCTGCAAACAATTTTGGAGTCTTAAGTGATGCTATTTTCTGACCACCACTCAATGGTCTTCACTTAATTGAAGGTTTAGTTCATTAAAATTGTTAATTTTTTCCATTGAGTTTGGAAAAGCAACATCATTGATTCTTTTGACTCATTATTGGCATTCATTTGTATCTTAATAAATATTATTTGGTTGATGCAGAGTAAACAACAATGTTAGAATTTATTTTCCTTTATAGAGATGTTCATTACCACTTGAAGAAATATTTAGTCTGGACTCCTCAGAATGCTAAGGAGTTCTTCAATTTGAGACATTCTTCATTGAGAAGAAAAGTGGAGTGGGCATTTGGATTGTTGATGCGTGGCTTCAAGATCCTTAAAAAAACCCTAACTTTCATGGCAAACACAAATAGATATAGTTCTAGCTTGTTGTATATTATATAACTATGTATCCTATGAATTATCCGATAAACAAGCCATTACAAGAAGAGGAAGAAGACAACATAGAAGAAGAAGAGATTAGTGAATGTGAGCTTATGTTATTACCAGCAACTCAATGGGGGCAATGTCAAGTACAACAATAATGGATTCAATTAAAGAACTCAATTGTAAAGAAAATGTGGGTGAAATACAATCACTAGGCTGAATATGAGCTTCCTCTATTTATGTTTCATGAATAATATGTTATTATTAATTTTATATTTTATAGATAACTTCTACCTTATTATTTTTAGCTTTTACATTTTCATATTCAAAATTATCATTTATCTATGATATATATTAATAATACGTGTCATCTTACTTGAAGGTAGTGGATTTGTTTGGTTAGATGGAAGGGGGTGCATTTTTTATTGATTAGGGTGATTTTCCACTTGAATATGCACCAAAATTCATATCAGAGGATAAGAGAAAGGGGAAGGGCAACAAAGGTACCCCAAATATTTATCCGTATAACTCATGTTTATGTACTATGTTTATGATTTTAATTGACATTTTTGTTTATAAGGTCGAATGTGTACTTGTAACGGATGTTATTATGTATTATAATTGTTGAATTTCAGGACATTTGTATTTATATGACTAAATGTGTGTCTTGCATTTGTTTTAGATCAAATGTGTGTCTTTTAATTTATGTATGTTACTTGTGATATTATTGTACAAAATACTCAATGTTTTATGTCAATTTTCAGACACATTCATGTCAAAATTTTATGAAATATTTGCAATAATATTGCTTCACTTACTTATTTAATACATAATAACATGTTACATAAATAATTTTATCACTGATAATACTAGGTATGCCATAATCATCAATTTTATTTGAAACAACACTTTACTTTACTTCATTGTCATGCCTTCTATTTGACCCTTAAAGGATTTCATTTAGTACTTTAGGTCAATAGTCGTCGAATGATGATAGTCATCTATCCATCAAAAATAATCGCAATGACATCAATCGTTAGGCTGAGAATCTATGAAGTATTGAATATAAATGAGTAAATTTCGTATAAAACATAATTTAATTCATGAATATATTGCATACCTCCTATAAAGGACATTGATAAAATCTCTCTCCTTTGCTACTCGGCTTGTCCGAAGTCCAAATTTTGAAAGGTTGGTTGTACTCACATATCGATGGATTGATTTCCGTTAAAACATGGCTTTGAAAACTTAAATTTGCACCTTGACTCATTGTTTTTTGATTTGTTCTCTAACACGTACATCCTTTTTATAATGTTCAAAAAAAACCATCGAGCTCCTCAAAAACATATCCAGTAGGTTTTCCAAAAAAAATCGCTAGAGATTTTAACAATAGCCATTTGAAGTCTTTAAAAAAATAACCGTTGGAGATTTTAAAAATAACCATTGTACTCTTTAATTTTATAGAGGTATATTTGTAAAAAATATCAAATTATTTTAGTCAAATAATATTATAATTATATTAATATTATAATAGTATTAATATTAAAAATTTTAAATTTATTTGTCACATATTATATTTACTTAATATTATAAATCTATTACTTTTTATTATCTTAATTATGCTAATTATCTTAAGTATAATTAGTTGGTTATAAATTACTTTTATTATCCTAAATATGTTAACACTTTTTATTATCCTAATTACCTTAATTTTATTTATTTAGTAAATATTATTTTTATTATCTTAATTATTAAAAATATTATAATTAAATATTACCATAATTATAATTAAATTTCAAAATTATAATTGTATAAAATTTATTAATTAATAAATATTATATTTTTTTTTAATATACTAAATCATTTATTCACTTTTACATATCACCATATTCAAATGACTAAAGTCACACTTCCCTTTTCAAATTTTAGGATTCAAACAATTAAAATTATATACCTCACAAAACTCTCGATTTCTTCAATTTTTCACATCAAAAATTATTTAAATAACACTTCAGTCACTTCTGTTACTTCTCATTTCTGTTAACATTTCTACTATTTATGAAAGTTAATACCTATCTTGCATCCTGTTTATCAAAGTGATTAATTCAGGATATTATGTTTTCACTAAAATATATTGAGTTGGTTTAAATATATTACGCAATGTGAAGAAGATGTATATTTTTTTGATCAGTCTGTTCTGATTTCCAATCCAAAACAATATTTTTATGATTTTTTTTCGAATGAGAAGCGGGGACAATAATCAAGTCAACACTTCACCGTTTTCACTGGAATACTCGCGTCCAGATTATATTCGGCAATGTAAAGATAACAAATGTTTTTTTTGCAATCCAAAACACTTAAAAAGTTCCTAGTTTCTTTAGCTTTTCTTAACAGGGTTCACCTGCAATTCTTGAGTTGCTCATCCATTTCATTTATACCATTTTTGGTTGATTTTTCTCTGCATCTTGGATTTGCGGAGAACAATGTTGTACACCATAAAAAACTCGATTTATTATTTACGCCCGATATTGGAAGTAATAATCATTATGGAAGATTTATACATAATCTCTGCTTAATTACTTTCAGATTCAGAATACATATGGCATTCCAAAGTGCAACAAAAGCCATAGATGGAGACTTATACTTCTTTAGACACCACATACATCAAGAATCCAACCATCATATGTCTTCATTTGTGGCAAATGCTGGCGGTTGGCATCGTGACGCACACCGGCGCGTAGAGCTTCTTGGCCTCCGGCGTCCCCCGCTTCGGCTCCTCTCCCGCGGCAGCTGCGTTCTGACGGAACGCGACGCCGCAGACGGCGGCTGCAGAGACGGCGAACATCACGTTTCGGCGGCTGTTGCTGCTCTTTTCATCTTTAGCAGCATGGTTGTGGTTGATGACTTCCTGGGTTTGAGCAGTGGAGGCCTTAGTCATGAAGAGACCCTGCCGCCGGCGGTTCCATGGCCGCTTGACGGCCGTGACACCGCCCACGAAAGAGGTCATCATGGCGACTGAGGCCATTTCTCAAGGTAGAGGGTTCTTCTGAGCTCAAAGGAGATGAGGCTTGTGTGGGCTGAGGGCAATACGAGGGTGAAGAAGGGCGGCAATTTGCCATCCTTATCCGGTTTGGATTCATTGGGCAATAGAAGACGACCACGTGGAACAATAAAATGATTCTTCCAAACAAATAATCAGATGAAGATCAGATGGACTGCATGGTCCGAGCAATGGGTAGCTGCAACTAAATTTAAAAAGTCTAGCTAATCTACAAGTCAGCAGAATCTAGATTATCATGTCATTTCTCTTACTAAACAAACACTAAATTGCCGTTTAACCTCCTCAACACATTCAGAATCTTGACTTCCAAGATATTAAAAAAATTTAGAACATGTCAAGATGTTAATTCATATTTCAATAACAAAAAAATAACCAGTATAAGGGGTTCATCGACGATTTGTATTCAACTAGATCTTTTTAATCTAATTAATAATTTTTTATTGCATAACACACAAAGTATGCGATCAATTAATTTGGGTCCATATTTTCGATGTATTACATGCAACAATTATTTAGATGTTACGGGAAACTTGCATAACGTGTGATATATTACATTAGTGCGCAAAAAATACATAACATTTGCTACTTTTAGGCCCTATATTTATATTTGTTGTTTTGATGATTGTTTTGGATCTTAAACATACCTGATAAATTCTATAATGTGACTTACTATTCAACTTAAGCTTTTCTAATTGAGGATTTGATTGGTTATCAAGAAGTGAAAAAAGTGATTGGAAGTGAAATTATTTTCCCCTATTTCGATGCAATTGGTTGTCCCCAGGTTTAAGACTGGGTTTTTTTCAGCTGCCATAGCAACAATCTTCGAAGCCATTCCAGTTCCCTTCCTCTTTGGTAGCTTTCTTCTTGGTTTTGCCACTTCTTTAGCTCATCCTTTCAAACTCTAAAGCACCTTTTGTCTACTGTTTATGGTCAAAATCAGCAGGAATATTCAGAGCGCATGCACCAGATATTTACTGGCTTTTAACGCATTAAGAGTCTTTTCAAACTAGTCACTCCAAAGAAAAGGCCTTTGCTTTCTCATATTTTGGCTCTAAAGGATTACAGGTATGTTTTTTGTTTCAAAATTTCAACTATTTTTCCCTTGAATCTGTTTTTCTGAATCCTTTTAAGCCATTCATAGCTTGTTGGTGTTGTGTTCAGAGCTTGGCTACTGCTTCTTTAATGGCACCTGCTTGTGGAAGAGGAGGAAGAAGAAGAAGAAGAAGAAGGAAGCTTCAGCGCAAGAGGAGCCTGGTAAGAAGAGTAATGGCTGTTGAACCCATACAAGAACTCCAAACCAAAGCCAATCGATTCTCCAAGCTCTCAACTGAAGATGTTGAAAAGAAGGAGGACACCGCCAAGGTCTTCATCTCTAGTTTCTCCACCCCGAAAGCCGAGAGATACCGAATACCGGAAAGCCTTTCGTGCCCTCCAACGCCGAAGAAGAGGCGTCTCTCCTCCATGATTCCCTCCATCTCCTTCTTCGCCACTCCTGAGCTGGAGCTCTTCTTCTTGTTTGCTTCCAGTGAAATCTCAATGTAGATATCAGTGTGTGCCTTCTTTCTTACAAGTGAAGCCTCTTGTTATTCTTATTAATTTGTGTTTTGTGACTCTCAGTAGTTTTTTAAGTCCAATCTTTCTTAAGAAACCAGTAAACAGATATTCTTTGTCTTCTTTCTCTTTTCATTTGTTCTTGTCATTTTGGAGACCTTTTTGACATCTTTATTTTGGATTAAACATTAAAAACAGTAGCACTTTCTGCAGTGAAATCAGTAGGGACTCTTGTTTCCATTTCTTTGGAGTTCTTTTTCTTAGGATCCTTCTCCGCTATGCTTTTGAGGAAGAAGATAAACCACGCATTTTTTTAAAAAGTCATTTTGACTTGTGAGATCACCAAAGAGTGACGATCAAATGTGGGTATTGAAGCGCAGTGATTTTTTTTTTTCTTGATGATGCACAGGATTCTTAATTTTTCCTGTTAAGGAGCAATTGCTACATCAGGAGCTGGGACTCAGGCAGCATGACTAGGGTTTTGTCCGCAGGGACATGGGCCGTTATCTTATTTTTCATGTCGGGTTTCGTGCAAATATACCCAACAAATGCATGAAATTGGGTATATACCTCACAAAACAACAGCATTTTAAATAGTAATTCTATATTTTATATTTAAAAAACAAATTCATCTAGGTTTTATCTTGGATGTTTGCCTAAGCATTTTGAATGACTATTGCCTGACTGTTTGGTTTGCGAGAACGGGAGGAATTGGAGGAACCAAAAAACTCATGAGAAAGTGAGTTCCATGAAATTGGTACAAGTCACAAATTCTTAGAATTTCATTATTATTTTTTTAGTTCTATAGATATCCTTTAGAATTAATATATAATAATTTTTGAAGGTATACATGTAATTTCATGACTTTATAGAGTATTTTTTGCAAAAGTAAAACATAGTTCATGAAATCTCGATATGGATTTTGAGGTAATATATAATGGCATGACTTTATAGGGGTCCAGTTGTAAAATATGTAAATAAATGTTTACGATAAATAATTTTGTTACTTTATAAGGGCGTATATGAAAAAAATGTATACAAACGGCTGAAATCTTATAATATAGATTTAAGTATAAAATTTGGTAAAATGATGAAAAAAAAATATATATATATATATATATAAAAGATGATCATTGACAGGGGTGGTGGGCCCATCATGGAGCCCACCAACTTATTTTGAGTTCGTTATGGAACTCTTGCTTGCTTGCGGTTCGGTAGAATTTTCCAATGGAAGGCCGACAGGACCCGGGACTTGCGAACTCGGGTCATGTACAGTTCCGCTTTGGGTCCATGATCACGAGTGCTTGTCGCTAGCGGGCTTCGTTACATGGTAGGCCCAACAAAGACCGGGCTGATGTTCACCTGTTCGGTTACACGCGCGATGCACCGGACATTCTTGCGAAAGACTCTACTCACTCGTCCAAATTGAAGTAGAAACTATGCATCGTTCTGCAACATGATCGGATTTTCGATATAATTAGGAGTGTCTGGATGGAGGTAGGTTAAGATACCTTGGAACTGAAGTTGCATGGAGATTTAAGTTATATTTTTTTCATATTTACTTTTTTTTTTTTTTTTTTTTTTTTTGAAAAGCCACTTTTTTTCGGTAGGTCTAGATCCCAAGCAGAACCAAAATTTTCAATTTCACCCTTATACAAACTCAAACTCTTTATTTTTTTTTTTCCATAATAATACAGCTGTAATACAAAAAGATAACCGCATGCAATGGTAACATATTACAACATTCACCTCTTATTCTAAACATTAAAACAAGTTTTAACCATTAGATTATTTGTTTTGTTAGATTTTGAAGTTTTCGAAATTTTAAAATCTCATAAATTTAAAACTCATGATTTAAAATTTTGAATAGCGTGTTTATTTTGAAAGATTTTTAAATTTCGGACTTCAAAATTTAATAGAATTTTTTGCATATAACCCTTAAAAAATAACTAAATTATATATAATTTTTTTGACTTTTTATACTACATATAACCTTTTTTTAAATTTTCAATGAGGTTTTAGATCCCTGGGGTAAAAAAATTATTTTCATGAGAAATATAATCATATATTTTTTTACAGCTATAATCAAAAGTCCAAAATACTCATGTTATGGTCGTTGAAAAATTCTACATAAATACTGCAAAATTTAAAGGTTCAAACAAGAGATTTTATAGTTTTCGTGTGCAAAACATCACTTCTGACCACGAGAAAAGATATATTTAATTAAAGAATAAAATAAATATTTTATCTTTTAATTCAATCATAATTATATTTTTTTTTCGAATCAGTTGACCTCGAAGGACCTAAAACCTTATTAAAGATTAAAGAAAGAATTATATATAATTATAAAAAAATTCAAAGATTATACATAATTTAATTATTTTTCAAAAAATTATATGTAAAAAACTCAATTTGATATTTGTTTAGTTGGACTTTTTGGTTAAACAAAATAATATTTGACAATTTTTTATAAATTTTTTGTAAATTTTTAATTTTTTAGAGACTTATTTGTAATTTAATAAAAATTTTTAAAAAAATAAAATTTAAGGTCTAGCATACGAGTCATGTATGAAATTCAAAATTTTAAATTTCTATCGGACAGACTTATAAATTCTATATTTTCTAAAATTTTAACGTTCTGATTAATAAACATTAAATTTTAATATAATAAAAATTATAAAAAATTAGAAATTTAAATTTCAATAAAAAAAAATAGGCTCTAATTAAACAACATTAATTTACTAGTCATATAGGCATCAAGCAGACAGAGAGAGGAAGTTTGGAAACAAGCAAATAATAAAGCAGTCAATTTCTCATTGGCTCAATCTACAAGGCAACATGTGAGACAAACAAAATCCAAAGCCAGTCAGCTCACGCATCACCATCTAACAGGACCCTCCACAGCACAATTTCTTTTACCAATAAAATAAATAAAAATAAAAAGAGGAACAGGAAACACCAAAACCTTTTCCAATTCCCTCCTCAAAACCTAACAAATTGGTACAAATATACAACAGCATCAACTGCGACGTCGTGGTCGTCGTCATCAACAACAACAATACTATATACACAAACACAAACAACCACACAAAATGGAGTGTGGCTGATTCCGAGTCATGAGGTGCTCTGCCCACTGCCGCTGGACTCTAATAATTGGTCCACTTCCCAGCTTTGTCTGGGTGCAACCCTATCATGAGCCGGTGCATATTCCTGCAAAGCACAACAAATCAACAAATATAATAAAAAATATTTTGAGAAAAAGAAGGGATTGTATATCCTATGGTTTTGTTTTCCTCCTTTTGCTTGTGTTCCCCTTCTCTTTGTGACTCTCATTTACCTCCATCTTGTTCATGAGCTCCTCTACAGACTCAGATGAGACCACAATGTGCCTTGCGGAGTCTTCTATGAAGCCCTCTTCCACTCCTTTGTCAAACAATGCAAGGAGGCTGTTGTAGTAGCCATCCACATTCAGCAATCCCACCTACTCAGAAAAACAAAGGAGATATAATATGGGAACAGTTGAGTAAACAATGCAAATGAAATCAACCATATCTGGAGAAAAAGAAATAATACTAATAATAATAATGCACTCACTGGTTTCTCGTGGATTCCAAGCTGAGACCATGTTATCATCTCTAGTAGCTCTTCCATGGTCCCATACCCACCTGAACATTTTGCAATTTGGATTGGAAATGAGTTTAAGCGATGGATTTTTTTTTAAAAAAAAAAGAAACTCACCTGGAAGAGCAATGAAAGCATCCGCATTCTTGGCCATTACTGATTTTCTCTCATGCATGTCTGCAACAGTTCTCACTTCTCCAGTGGTTTCTCCTGATATCTGCATGGAAATTTTGGATTTGGTTTATATAAAGAAACAAATTAGCGATTGAATGATCAATTTCTTGGTTCTCACCTCATGTGGCAGTAGAGCCTTGGGAATAACTCTGCAATAAAAGTGGATTAATTACATGAACTAAAGAATTCAGAAAAAAAAGAAGTGAAAACAGAAAAGTAGATGCTTGTGATTACCCAAGAACATGGCAGCCACCATCAAAAACAGTTTGAGACACCAAGCCCATGAGTCCTACACTTCCACCACCATACACCAGGTCTATCTTTTTCTCAACCTTGCAGGGAAATCATAAAAGAAAAGTTCAAAAATACAGAAAAAGAATATCAAAAGGCAAAGAACCAAGAAAACATGAAAGAAAACAAGAAGAGGAGCATTTCAATTGGCTCACCAGTAGCTTTCCAAGTTCAAGAGCTGCATTACTGAATGAATCCTTGTTGCCTGACCTGCTTCCACAGAAGACACATATCCTTTTGAACCTGCCTTTCTTGCTACTACTCCCCACGCTTTCCCCCTCATTTGCTTCCATGGCAATGCTCACGCAGAGAGGGATACAAGACAGAAAAGGAGGAAGGGAAGAAGAGCAAAGAGAGAAAAGGGGAGGTGAGGATTCAAATACCTCCAACAAAGAACAAAGGAACACAAACACCGTTCTTAGTGAATCTTTATATCTCTCCCTACGTTATCTTCTACGTACAGCCCCCAACCTTATGTCTGCCTAAACATCAAATACCTTATTGGAGAAGAGTCCAACAAGAATCCATCTCCATATATCCCCATCCCCTCCTTTATCTTCCCCTCTTCTCTCCTGTTCTTTGCGTCTCTCTCTCTCACACACACACACAAAATAATAATAATAATTAAGGATGCACTTTCCTGTATACAAGAGATTATCTTTCCATTGTACCCATTCAAAAATAAAAAAAGAAAATTTTATCTGTTTTCTAACTTTGGGAACTCAACGTTGTTCTTGGTAAGTAAAAAAGGATTGACCGTAGAAAAGAGAACTCCATGCACAACCTAAAACATTGTTAAATCATCTAACTAACAAGGGATTAGTTCAAATGACCCCATAGAATATTAGGAACAAGGTTGGTAAAACTCAATTCATGTTGCACCAATTTGGTTCGTTCTCTCAAGATTATTTTGCATTGTGTAGATATAAAGTTTTAGGCTACTGTCAAATCATTAGCCATTATCATTAATCACAAAGATCAAAGGGTGCAATTGTATGCAAGCTTGGCCAAAGCATCTAGACTACTAAAATAGGGTGTCGGTGCAGACTATTGTTGAACCATCAAATCACATATAATATGTCCATAACAAATATAGTAGTTTGATCAAGCTTGTGAGTCTTGTGATGATTCATGGCCATTTCAGTGAGATTGGAACAGTAGAGGAATCAGGGCCTAATTGATTCCTGCTCTATCTCAATCATTTTCTTTTTGTGAAGGACGTTTGCCCTAGATAATAAAACAGCTGGACTTTTTCATGATAGTGCCGTTGGCTTGGAAGGAAACGGAGGGAGCTGACAATAACTTTCTTGCAACTCTTGCCTCTCAAGCTGAAACAATTCTTTACGTGTTTCGTGCCTTTTTTTTTGAAAAAAAAATTTGTGGTGTAGCTTCTTAGCTTATCTAGGGTACTCAGAACAAAGTAGAATATTGGATAGGATCATCCCCACCTACTAAACAGAGAAGAAAAAAAAAATTCAAGGATCCTAGCCTAGCACAGTTTAATAGTTTGATTATTTCAGTTGTTTGAATTTGAATCCATGCATTCATCTCATACGAGGTCATCCTCTTATGATAGAGAAAGTTTTTGACAACCACTCTTCATTTCGTCCCTCTAAATAAATGCTTCAAAAAATAACTTTTATAAGAGTCTATTTGATATGAAAGTAACAAAAATGATTATCTCAAAAAAATATAATTAACACTTTAATTTTATGCTAATGATACTATTCAGAATAATTTTGTTTGCCATGCACGAACCAAAGTGGCCTGCTCTATGCACCTCAGTAAGTGAAAAAAAAAAAAAAAAAAAAAAAAAAAAAAAAACTTGCATGTCACAGATTATACAAGATTCATGAGTGAATGGGGGCATCATTCAAGTGATGTGAGACAAGTCACGCAGACTTTGATGTTACGAGTCAAGGAAATGTTGTTTCGCTGCGCACAAATAGGCTTCCGAGATCTGGAGGCTCTACTCATCTGCACTGTTGTTTTCCCTTGTAAGTGGGAAATTCTGACTTCCTCCATGTTGCTCCACTTACTGCACTTTCACTGGCCCCATGCCACCCAATGATGCAAAAATAAGAGCTTCCCATCTTTGGCATCCATGGCACTTTTCATCAACCTCGCAGCCTACGTGGAAGCCTGTGATTGGCTGTGCCGATGGAATGTGCTTCTCCAAGATAAATCCACATCGTGTGGCTCGCATCCTTCCACCTTTTGGATGGATTAATTATAAGATTCTGCAGCTCACCAAATTCAATCCAAAATTGTACAAAAAAGCAACTCATAATTAAAACCCGAAGGAGAATCTCTTTACGGATTTTTCATCTTTGATTAACACCAGGGTTTTGTTGAGGATTGATTCATTAAGACTTAACACAAAACACCATTATTTATGATTGTAGACATAGGTGCACTCGTAGGAGGGTTCAGGATGAAAATAGCGATTAGTGGACCTAATTTTGTCTTAAATGGCTTGTGGCTAGAATGCTACCAAACTGTCTAATTATCATTTTTCCTTTAATTAGTCACCTTAATGTCATAGGTTGACGATTTTTAGGAATATAAAGGGCATCATCAGAATAATAATGAGGCAGTTAAAGATTTGGACATTTGTGTTGGTGATATAAAAAAAAAGGTGGGGCTTGACCCAAAAGTCAAACCCTCAAATAAGAACCACTAATCCAATTGATTAATGTTAATCATGGAGGGGTATATCACCAAACAAAGATTCCACAGAATCCATTGGTGGTCACATGGTGGTGGATCCGGGCCGACCGCCCATGTTTTGTAATGTATCTGCCCCGTGATGATCCATTATGTCCCGTGAAGAGGCACTCCGGGCCAACAACTAGGATCTTTTAATGATTTTTTTATCTCAATTTTTTAATTATTTTGACCGTTTTATTGCTTTAGGTAATGGGTTAGAATTACGATCAGGGATTTTTTTTAAAAAAAATTAATTATTTTACATTATTATTAAATTAAATTATTATAAAAATTAATTAGTTTTTAAATTTTAAATTATTATAGGATCAATTTTAATAAAAAATATCAATTTATAAAATAATTTATTAGTTTTAATTTTAATTTTAATTTTAATCTATATATCATCAGCTGCTTGTATTTAACAGAAAAAGAAAAAAGAAAACTCGCCTCTTTGTCTTCCCTGAGCTCTCTTAGCGTTCTAGTTCTTGCTTCGGGATAAAGTGGCATCTTAGACCAATACCGAAACCCAACCAGAAAATTAAACTAAATAAGTTATCAAATCCCGACCAATACCGAAACCGAACCGGTAGAAAACGGAAATATCGCCCTTAAACACGTCGCAAGCCAAACACACGCCCACCGAGAGATACATATTGGAAGAAAAACAGATTGCCTTTCTCTTTCATTAGTCCTCTCAAGACCTTGCTTCTGTGCCCACGGCTGCGGCGGCGGCGGCGGCGGCGATGATAGTCAGTGTCCCAAAGGATCCGACGTCCCGGATGCACAGTTTCCACGGGCTGAGGCCCTCGGGATCAATCCCCTTTCGGCTGCACTCGCAGGTGTTGCCAGGGCCTCCCGCTTCGATCTCCTCCTCTTCCTACTCTTCTGCTTCGCTTATTAGCGCCATCTCTACGGTGAGAAAGTTTTGATCTTGGGGTAGTTAGGTTTGTTCTTTCGGAATAATTGATTTAAAAACCGATTTTTTAGCTCATGGATATGATTTTGATAGCTGAATATAATCCCTTTTCAGTAGTTTGTTTCTATGTAACGAAAAAGGCAAAATAGAACTCCTTTTTTTATTTAAAAATTTATATTCTTGGATCAGTATGGCCTCTGTTGGGTGCTAAAAGGCCCGTTTGTTTTCGGAGCAACCTAGGATGATTAGGGACCGATCTATCTATAATTTAAATATAAAAAATTTGATCATATTAATATTATATAATTTAATTAAATTTTAATTGAAAAAGGACTAAAATACCTTCAATACATCTCTATCGTCTGATCTCGCTCCAGCCACGAAATCCTATTCCGCTTCTTCATTCTCTGCCGCTCAAAAACCCTATCTCGGTCGTGGCGTAGCTGGTCGGAAATAAAGAGCTCGCGGCATATCTCATCGGAGACAAAGGGCTCACGACATACCTCATCAGAGACGAAGGGCTCGCAATGTAATTTGTTGGAGATGACAGAGTCGATGGTAAGGGCCGGGAGAGCAGAAGCCAATGGTAAGATGATTTAGAAAAAATTTAAACCATTCGCTATTCAGATCAGTAACCAAACACTAAAATTTTGATTAAATTATCTTTTTACACTTTAGTCCTTCTTTTAATCTTAATCTTGATTCGAAATCAAATAAGCCCTAATTGAGCTTACTTGGTCCTTACACTGTCGCCATACATATATAATATATATATATATATATATATACACGCAATATGTTCAGAGCTTCAATGGTTGTGTTTGCTTTTTGATAAATGTTTGTACTCTTTTTACATTTGTCTATAGCTTAAGAAATTGTCGGTATGGTTGAATATAATCTCTTTTGCCGGTATATCAATTCGCTTTTGTCTTGACCATCATTAGAGTTGTTGCATCAAATCTGAATACATTTAGAACACATCATTTATCTCTATGTTGGTTTTTCTTATGTGTTGAATGCAGCCAACAAAGCCAGACTCTGCAGAGGTTAAGGGGAGTTAGGTTGAGTTATTCAAGGAACAAAGCAATTTCCTTGGATATCCTCTGAATGAGGAGTTGGTGACAGAGGCTCCAAATATCAACGAGCCTGCCACACAACTCATCAAATTTCATGGAAGTTATGGACAAGCTAACAGAGATGAACGGGGTGTAAAATCTTACCAGGTTATGCTTCGAACAAAAAAATCCATGCAAGCACCAGATAAGCTCTACTTGGCTATGGGTGATCTTGCCGATCAATATGGAATCGGAACTCTTCGGTTAACCGCTAGACAAACGTTTCAGCTACATGGCATACTAAAGAAAAACCTCAAAACTGTAATGCGTGCCATCATTAGAAGCATGGGCTCGACAATTGGTGCATGTGGTGATCTGAAGAGGAATGTTCTTGCCCCTGCAGCACCATACACCAAAAAGGAGTATCTATGATAACATTGCATCACTGCTTATGCCCCAATCTGGTGCTTATTATGATCTATGGGTGGATGGCGAGAAAATCATGTCAGCTGAACCTCCAGAAGTAGTGAAAGCCCAGAATGATAACTCACATGGAACAAACTTTCCTGATACTCTAGAACCTATCTATGGAACTCAATTCTTACCTCGGAAGTTTTAAGATTGAAGTGACTGCTCCTGGAGATAACTTGATTGATAGTAATGGAGAGCCTCAAGGATTCAATATCTATATGAGGGAAATGATTCATTGTCTTGCTCACAGTTCAAGTGGTAATTTTGAATTGTTTAGACTTATGTGATTTCCAAGTTGGTGGCATGGGAAGAACGCACCGACTGGAAAGCACCTTTCCTCGTCTTGGTGAACCACTTGGTTATGTGCCAAAGAAAGATATCTTATATGCAATAAAAGCACTTGTTGTCACTCAGAGACAATGGGAGAAGGGATGACTGAAAAAATAGCTGAATGATATATTTGATCAATGAGCAGGGAATCGATAAGTTCTGCAGTGTTGTTGAACAATATTACGGGAAGAAATTTGAACCCTTCCAGGATCTGCCAGAGTGGGAGTTCCAGGACTACCTTGGATGGCATGAACAGGTTTCATTTTATGCATAACCATTAATTCTGCTGTTTCTTCAATCAAAACAGAAATGTATTTTCAAGATGACACAACATTATTCCTGCAATGCAATGAAAAAATGGTCTGTTTGGCCTGTCCTTGTGATTGGACATCCTTTTTGTCAATCCTAGGTGTGCGAAGTGCCCATGGCTCAAAAAAGGAAACTATTTGTCTTCCTAATTTACTGCATGATCCAATACCTTATTTGCAGTAAAGCAGAAGAAGTTTTGAATGTTAGCCTTTTTGATAAATCAATCTTGATTTATTCTTCTTTGCAGGGTGACGGGACAATGTTCTGTGGATTCAATGTTGATAATGGATGGTGTTGGGGGGAAAATGAAGCAAACATTGAGAGAGATCATTGAGAAGTATAACCTAAATGTGCGCCTTACTCCAAACCAGAACATAATTTTGTACGACATTTGCCGCTCTTGGAGACGATCCATCATTGCTGCCCTTGCTCAAGCTGGTCTATTGGTAAACCTTGTTTTTATTTCTGGACTTGCAAGGGCCTCTAATCATGACTGACTTTCATTATGAAGATAATCTTCTGTTGGTGTCTCTCTAATATAATTACTTAAGATTCATCCTGTACTTCATAATATTTAACCCTGGGAGGTAAGTTATAGTACTTTCTACCCTGCTTCACAACATTGAGTTGAACATATTGAGTGGACTTCGGACTTCAGTGGCTATGATTCTGATAAAATGAAAGCTAATTCTTTTATGTCATAGAAGTGTGGAATTTGCCCTCACCTTGAATATTTTGCCATGTTCTGCTGCAACCTATGTATGTTGATCCGCTCAATTTAACTGCAATGGCTTGTCCTGCTCTACCTTTCTGTCCACTTGCAATAACAGAAGCTGAGAGAGGAATACCTAATATCCTTAAGCGGGTTCGAGCTGTTTCTGATAAGGCAAACACCTTATGAACATTTTTAAGTCGATATTCTGCATATTTAATTTCAGTTGGAGTTTCTGGTATCTAAAAAAAAGGATTCTTACCAGGTGGGACTCAAGTGCAATACCAGGTGGGACTCAAGTACAATGAATCGGTTGTAGCAAGGGTAACTGGCTGCCCTAATGGCTGTACCAGACCATACATGGCTGAGCTAGGATTGGTTGGTGATGGCCCCAATAGCTATCAGGTATTTAACTGCTGCTACTGCTTTTCTTCTCCATGTTGCGTTGAGATTCTCAAGATTGAGTATGACTGCCTCTCCCGGTGGTGTTCATAATGCAAAATGAAGGTTTACTCTAACCAAGGGTAATTGGTATGTGTTCTGCTTGTTATTTTATCTGTGAGTTTACTTAATCATCCTTACAGGTCTGGCTGGGGGGAACTCCAAATCAAACTTCTCTAGCAAAATGCTTTATGAACAAGGTGAAAAAGGTGAAGGTCCAGGATTTAGAGAAGATTTTGGAGCCCTTGTTCTACAACTGGAAAAGGAAAATGCTGCAGGGTGAATATTTTGGGAATTTTGCCACCAGGATTGTAAGTACCAGTACTATGCTATATCTATTTGCTTCTGTTCCTATTGTCCAAACCTCATGAGACTCGTTCAGTGTGACATCATAAGGCTTTTTCTTTGTCCATTGCTGTGATTGGTTTATATTTTCAAAAACCATCATTCGAGCACACCGTGTGTTACCTCTTTGGAATTGTGTTTCTCTGGGTGTGGAATGAAAGGTTTAGTGTTTTATACTTCAACAAGTTCCCATTTGAGTAGTGCTGTGTTTCCAGTTTTTGATTCATCCTTTTGCTGCGAGTCTCCCTGTATTTGCTTGCAGGGATTTGATACACTTAAGGAGATGGTAGAGCAGTGGAATGGCATTCCTCGTTCAACATCACGTATGAACCTTAAGCTCTTTGCAGGCCAGCAGATATATGAAACCATGGAAGAGCTTGCATGGCTGCAGAACAAGACCCCTTACTAGTTGGCAATGGAAGTCATCCGCAACTACGTTGCTGCTCAACACAATGGCAAAGGCGAATAGCTGTTGCTGACCATACAACTCATTCCAAATGTTGCAATAAAGGTGCACTCCCAAGCGATGAATGGCAAGGGCAAATTGGCAATTTCTCGTCTGCTCTGTTAATACATGATCATAGTTCTGGACTGAAGAGTGCTTGTTTGCTTTTCTTTCTTACCAAAGCTGTAGAGAGTTGGAGGGTTTTTGGTCGGATATTTCATGTTCTAATATCTTGTGACCCTGCTCTGTTTGAAGTCCTTTCCATGCAGCGGAAAAGAAAGGTAATGACAGGGTGGTACTGTGATAATGGTAACATTTCTGAGAGAAATGTGAAATTTGGGGAACTGTTGTGCAAAATTTTATCATTATGATTAAGTAATGGTTTTTCAAGCATAAATGATATTTCCCGTCAAACAGAGAGACCAAAGTTCAAATCTTGCTTCTGTTGGGCTGTGATGATTGTGATTAGTGATTAATGACATTTTAACTACATATATTTCCAAACTAGTGTAATTGTGTTTGCATAGAATTAACTTGTGTTTGGGCGAAAAGAGAAAGATCAGTGTGATCATTTGCCTACTCACAAACTAACTAGAACCTAAGATACGCAAGTTGTCGGATACAATAAGTACTTAACCCACAATTCTAAACGAAATTTGAAATAAATAATTTATAGTAAAGTTACGGAAAGTAAAGCTCTTCAACAAAGAGCTCTCCACCTTGTATTCACCCATAAATTTTTTTTAGACTTTTAATTTCTTTCGTGACTTCGTCAAATGCTCCTATATGCAACTATATCAGCATCAAAATAGCGGATTCCTTGCAGACTTTCAAACTAAACACGTGAGGGTAGCTGTGCATCCAATTCAAGCTCCAAAAACCAAACTCTTCCGTCTCTGTTAATATCAAAATGTTTCAATTTTACTTGACATACTTAAGATCCATTCCTAGTTAAGATAAAAATAAAAAATGGACCTATTTTCTTGTCTAGATGTTCATAATAATTTTTATTTCAATCAAGATTTGTACTACATAAAAAAATTTCAAGACCACAAGGCACCATTTGTTTTCATATCAATATCAGGATCATCCTGGATTAACCGACCTACCATCCAAATACCTAAAATTTGATAAGACTAACATTATATAATTTAATTAAATTTTAATTAGAAAATGACTAAAATACCCTCAGTGCATATCTCTCGTCCGATAGCCACGATAAAACCCTAATTTCATCCTCCGTGCCGGCAACTCCCGATCTCGCTCCAGCGGAAATTGAAACCCTAATTTCATTCTCCGTGCCGGCAACTCCCGATCTCGCTCCAGCGGAAATCGAAACCCTCATTTTATCCTCTTCATCCTTCACGCTGACAACTCTCGATCTCGCTCTAGCGGATTGGAGGAGTACCTGAGCAGGATCCCGCGGCGATCAGATGGGGATCGCCGCCACGGCAAGGTCGAAGGAGAGAGCAGCGGAGATCGAGCGTAGGAAGATGAGAAAAGGGTCCACAAATTGGGGAAGAAGTTTAACGCTACTCAGGAAGAGGAAAGAATCATTCAAGGCGAAGGGGTCGTGACGTAGCTTGTCGGTGACAAAGGGGTCGTGGCGTAGCTCGTTGGAGACGGAGGAGTCGACGGCGAGGACTGAGAGGGTGGAGCTGAAACCTTAGGCTGTCTTTCAAACCGGAGAAAGACTGGTTTAAAACAGAAACTTGAAAGTAAAATGATTTAGAAAAAATTTAAATCATTGACTAATCAAATCAATAACTAAATACTAAAATTTTGATCAAATTATTTTTTTATATTTTAATCCTCATTTTGAGTTTGATCTCGATCTTGATCGAAAACAAAACCGTGCCCAAAACAGGAGGGAGAAACTTGAGCCAACCCTTCGTTTCAGCTAACGGGAGTTCTCACGTCATCAACCAACCACGATGTTCGATGTTCCTGCGGATCCATTTAATAATTTTAACAGCTCCATTTCCAGTATTTTCTACAAATTTCATAAAAATCCAAAACCCAATACGCTTCCAAGCGCTCTCCCCAGTTGAGCCTCATTTGCCGAATCCGTTAGCTCGCCCGCTCTGGGCGGGGATGGCGTCGGCCACGAGCGGCCGCGCTTCCTTCGTCCATCTCGCCGGAAACCCTAACCCCAGAGGATTTTCTTCCTCCTCTTCTTCTACTTCTTCTTCTTTTCTTTGTTTTCCTCGAGATTTCCTTGGCCGAGGCTTCTCCCCGTCGCTATCTGTAAAAGCACGCAGGGTTCGAGGGCTTTGCTCGATTCGAGGGGCTGTTTGGTGCTCCACTTCTTCGACTACGGAGACTGTGTCTGGTACTGTTCGATTTTGGAATTTATTTCGTTCTCGACTTTTTCGGTCTGTTTTTCGTGGGAAATGTGGTTTTTTCTGGAATGGAGCAGATAAATGAAGGGTTTTTTAGGATTATTTTTTGGCGGACTCTTCGTGGACTGTCTTGTGAATGGTTAAGAGAGATTGTGGACGGATTAATGATTTGTATGGCAGGTAATTGTTATGAATTGGAGGTTGATAGCTGCAGTTGGACTGACAACTGGATGAGGACAATTTTATTGTCATATAATTGGCTGCCTAAGATGGATTAGTATCTAGTCTCAGGGAATTGGGTTTTCTTACCTGGCTTAGATTTCATGTAATGATTTATATCAAGGTTTTCCGTTTCGGTTTCGGTTTCGGTTTCGGGACCCAGCGAAACCAATACGTTTCGGCCGTTTCGGCCGTTTCGGTTTCAGTTTCGGCCGTTTCGGTTTCGGCCGAAAGATTTTTTAAAATTATTAATTGAGTGTTGACCAGAGTTTGACTATATTTTGACTGTACTTTGACTTCAAATTAAAAATATGATAAAATATTAAAAAAAATTTGGAAAAATTTGAAAAATTAGGAATGAATTTATACTTAATATTACCATAATATTAAAATATTATTTTAGTTAATTAATATTAATTTTGATAGTTAGTCACTGATATTGTCTACTTTTAATATATATTAGTATATTAAAAAAACATATAAGAAATAACATGAATATAATTAAAAGTTAAAATTAGCATAAGCACATTTAACTTTTCATTAAAAATGTACTTCATACATACATAATTTTATAAATTTTAAGATAATACAACTAATCATCATAATCATCATCAGTTGAGTTTGGAACATCTGGGTGTGGAACTACAAATTCAGTACCTGCATGATTCGGACGAGCATTTGTAGACATATGAGCCAGAACAACTAGTTCTGCACGGTCTCGTGGCAGCGGTTCTGAAGTATAATCATATATCGAATGTCTAAAATGGAAATCATATTTTGACTAAAATTTAACTTTATTTCAATTATTTTTTAACTTCAAATTAAAAAATTATAATATGTTTAAAAATTTTAAAAAATAATGAATAATTACGTAAAAAATATTATGTACGTGAACAGTATCTGACAGAAATCGATACTGACGTCGAAATCAAATTGGCGATAGTGTTGGCCTCAGTGTAAGGCCGGCTTCATCTTACGGAAGTACGGGTCAGGTCGGTGAGGGCGCGAGATAGGCGATAGAGTGCCGATAAACCAGCGAGTGCGCATGGCCCTTGGGCTCGGAACACGAAACCAGCGCGAGTTCCTCTCTCCGCCACACCGCCCCCTACCCCTCACCTCACCCACTCATACCCCCCCCCCCCCCGTTCGCTAGCTGGCGCGAAGCCCGCCGCCCGCGCTCGAGACGGCGATCCCGGCCCCGCCCGCCTCGAGCTCGGCGATCCGCCCGCCCGTCCGGGCTCGAGCCCGGCGGGCTCCGCCTTGCCCGCGTCGAGCCCGCGATCCGCCCGCCCGTCCGGGTCCGAGCCGGCGAAACCTCCCGCCCGCCCGCGCTCGAGCCCGGCAGCTCCCGCACGCCCGCCCGGGCTCGAGCCCGGCGAAGCTCCAGCCCGCCCGGGCTCGAGCCCGGCGAGCTCCGCCGCCCGCCGGGCTCGAGGCCCGGCGAATCTCTCCGCCTGCCCGCCGGGGGGCTCGAGTCCCGAGCGCCCCCGCCGAGCTCGCGCCCGGCGAGCTCCCGCACCCCCCGGGCTCGAGCCCGGCGCGAGCTCCCGCCCGCCCGTCCGGACTCGAGCCCGGCGAGCTCCCGCTCCCGCGCGCTCGTCAGCACGCGCTCCCGCCCGCGCTCCCGCGAAGATGAACAGTAACTATGAACAGTAAACCCTAACCGAAACGAAAAATTAGGTTTCGGTTCGGGACCGGCCGAAACCGAAACGTTTCGGCCGAAACGTTTTGGTTTCGGCCGAAACCGCGAACCATGGTTTATATTGAAAAGATTGATATATTCTGTCAAAATATGCTTTTGAGATACGGAATTTGGGTGTAGAAGCTATGGAATACAGAATAAAGTGGCGACTGCATTTCATTGCGGAACATGATTATGAAACTTGATGGAGATGCAATAAATTGGTGAATATTGGACCAACTTTATTGTAGAACATGAGCCCTTACTTATAATGCATAGGGGTTACTTTACTGTATATGCAAATAGCTCTTCAGGTACTAATCTGTTGTGAACTAGTGGGAATGACCAATCGTTACAAAAGCTATTTCAAGGCTGAGAATTTGCATTATTTCTTAGGGGTCGAAGTATAATATGAGGTGACGTCCTGGGCAGAAATAGAAAAACTAGAATACAGTGGATGACTAGGATGAAGACCATATGCCTCAAGTAAAAGTTAACAGGTTATGCTGTCAGGTTTGGGCTTCTCGCCTTACTTACACATCTTGTTCTTTGGTTTCCCAACTTGCACATTTTGGAATCCTCTAAAGGGTGCTTAATTTTGATCATGCTCAGTTCTTTACTCCTGAACCTTTGACCGTGCGACATGGTATGGAAGTCTCTTGGGGTGTGTTTGGAACGGGTTCATGGTCAAGCTTAAGATTAAAGGAAAGGGTAAAGTGTAAAACGCTAATGTGGTCAAGTAAATCGTGTTTGGTTACTGATCTGGTCAACAGATTGTTAAAATTTTTTGTGGACCAAAATACCCTCCGTTTGAGTATTGTTGATATAGTACTGTTCATCTTCCCCGGCGGCCGAGCTCTAGCGCGGAGCTCGCCGACGGAGCCGGCCGGTGGAGCTCGCGCGGGCAGTGATGGCGGAGACGGCGGCTGTGCGGTCGTGACGGAGACGGCGTCTCATGCATGGCAAGGAGAAGATAAACAGTTGATGAGATTCGAGGAGATCTCGGAGAAGAAGGACGGCGTCTCAAGCATGTATGAATTTCGCAATTTCAACAAAAATTGGGAAAGGAGTAGGTTTCATTTTTAAATTTAGATTCCTGATCTTTGCAGTGGATTTGTCAAAACCTGGTATTGCAATATGCTGATGTCTCTAATTTGTTTGGAATACCCAGCGACTACCAAAATTTAATTGCGGGAATGTTTAATGATTAATAGGATTAGAAAGAAATCAAATGATTATTTAATTATTTAATTGTCGATTATTTTTTTTCTAAATAATATTTAAGCATTGGTCAAAATAAGGATAATTAATGACTGGGACGAGAGGAGAAGAGGGAAAAGGAAAGCTCAAATCATGAAAATGGGGCGAAAATAATATTTAAGCATTGGTCAAAATAAGCATTTCATAGCACAACAGTTTATACATTAGAGAAAAGGAGACTCCAAACACTACAACAATAATTAACCACGCTAATTAACAGGAAACAGCGAGTATTGTCTGAAAAACACGATATACATTATTGTCATATACATATAATAATTTTAAAAGACACCGGAAACAGCGAGTACTGTCTGGATTCAAAATAAAGCATCAGCGATTACTTCTTCGGCTACACGGGCGACTACTTCGCGGTGCAAAAATACAACATTATTCTCTGCAAGTAAATAAAAGGTGGAAAAATTATTAACATGATGTTAGAAAATTAAAAGTAAAGTATCACTTACGCTTCCCACAGAGCTGCAGTTATTTCGTTCCGAAGTATTTCCCCATATCGCACTTCACGTTGCGATATACGGATGTTGGGTTCAGATGTTTCATCATGTACTTCCGGAAATTCTCCAGTACTATCATGAACCCCTTCGTTAGGCCTGTATTCTTGAAACACCTGGTCCTCACCGTAATTCCTGCGTATAAAATTATGTAACACAGCACAAGCCACCACTATAGCACATTGCGTTTCATACGGATATGGTTGCATTTTGCGTAATATTTGAAACCGCTGCTTAAATACGCCAAATGTCCTCTCCACACAATTTCTCAAACTGGCGTGCTTATGATTAAATTTATCCCTCGGATTTCGATATCGGACTCGACCTTGACCAAACTGTTCAATGTGGTACCGCTCATTTCGAAATGGTGCGAGAAATTTATTAATATTGGCATACCCGGCATCCACCAGATAGTATTTACCTAAAATAAACTATGATTATCATTACGACCATTATCATTAGTCTTTAAAGAAAAAGAAAATTATGACTTTCACCTTCGGGGACGAAGAAATCGCCTCGGCTTAAAGAATCTCGTAAGATGCGTGCGTCTGCCGCAGATCCCTCCTAATCGCTACAAATATACAAAAATTTCAGATCAAAAGAGACAACCGCCATAACATTTTGCGTAAGTAACCCATGTCGGTCTCGAAATGGAAGTTGCATTTCTCGACTCACAATCGCCGGTATATGTGTGCCATCTAGAGCCCCGAGTGCATCCTACAAAAAAAAACATAATATGTTAGAATATGTGTTGGCATTAATGAGAGAATATTGTAGAAACTTATCTCACCTTGAAAAATGAATACGCTCCTCCTCGATTAAGAATTGCGGGATGGACTGGAGCATCATGAGGCGGCAATTGTATATAATCATTTTTTAGAGACACAATACCTTCCAAGACTTTATGGAAGTACCTACTTATAGTCTCCGCAGAGTGTTGAAATACCAGCTGCAAATCTCTGTTAGATGCTCCACGAGCAATGGAGTAAAAAAAAATCCCTACTTGTAATTCAGCTGATACATGGGCTGTAGGCGCGATACTTCCCCGCTCAACAAGTATTCTAGTGAGCAGGAGAAACACTTGCGGCAGAAGTCTAAAGGACCGGAAAAAACGAGTTTCATTACCTAGTAAGTCGTACATAAACTCCATCCCAGTAAAAGGTCGATTATTCAGTGGACGGGGTGGTCTTCTTGCTGAGCTTGAGGAGTCTTGAAATAAGTCGAAATGTCATCTTCGTAATGCAACTCTACTTCTTCCTCTATATCATCAACAATGTCATCGTAATTTGCCATATTGGTGTTACAAAGAAGAATGAACTTGTGTTATAGCATCGACAATAAGGTCGTTCTATATATAGAGATCAACCTGAGTCGTCAGGGTGCTAAATCTTGACCGATTGATCAGACGGGTCGTCCTGACGTTACAGAGATGAACTGTTGACGTCAGAGTGATAAACCAGATGCGATTGATAGGTCATGTTGTCCTGACGTTACAGAGATGAACTGTTGATGTCAGAGTACTTAATCTTGACCGATTGATCGGACGGGTCGTCCTGACGTTACAGAGATGAACTGTTGACGTCAGAGTGATAAATCTTAATAAAATTGCGTTTGGGAACGGAGTCGTCCCATAAGACGCCTATATGGGTCCGATTGCACCCGTCAGTCAACCAATCGGTAGCAGATCTCAAACATCGAGCGGTTTGAGTCGTCCAAAATCTCAGTCAAAAGATAACTCCACCTGTTCCGCTGGTACATCCGGAAAACTCTATTTCCGGATCTCTCGGCCCCACTCGCTCGTCCTTACCTGTTCTTATGATCTCGTACATCATCTTTTTGCACAACTATCGTACTCCTGCAGTCTCACGCTGCCACGTGGTAACCTATACGGAATTGCAGCCTAGGACAGTTGTGAAAGGAATTCAAGGCAAAACAGCTGCTGCCGTTGCCAGCGGCTGCTTCCCTTTGGCGGGAGAAGCCGGACTTCTTCATGGGGTTTTGAAAAAGTTTTCTTCGCTGTTGCTCACTACCACCGCTGGATACGTTCGTCACGAACCCTGGTGGAGCCTTCTTGTCGTACGCCTGGAGTATGCTTGGAGCCACATGGTCATATCGTACCAGCAAAAATAAATACAACGTAAGCATCAGCTAGCATAAAATATGTAAATTAAATTGTACAGCATGTGATATACTACACAAACCCATGTGATATAATACAAAAATCCATGTTTCACAGTCACAAATCAGGCAAGCATAGTTTCACCTCTATTACAATTCATCACAGAAGCACAACTTCAATCACAAATGACACAATGTCATATTCAAAATCGGGAAACACACAGCTCCTTGACCTGGATCATGGACTCCATGGAATTTGATCCTGAAACTGGCCACAGCAATGCATACTTCCTATGGAGGGTTATGCTTCTGTCGGGACCTTCCTTTCCTTCTTGTCCTTCCCTTGATTAGCACCAGCCTTGCTTGCCTTTGCTGCTGCATTTCCTTTCTTCCTCTTCACCTAAACACAATTAAAAACTTAGATACGAAGCTTATACAAGACAGAAACGGATAATGGAGCTCAAATTAAAAGTCCATTTGCAGCAAATTGCAATTAAGACCTACTGTTGTGATCATCCCATCATATGACAGCCTATTCCGAGTTATCCGAGGTTTGAGGCCACGACAGATGAGATTTACGTAACTGTGCCTTACTCCGGTTTATATCATATTCTTCGACTCGCCTCTCAGCCCATAATTTCAGCCCAACCGAATCCTCCTCTAGTAGAAAATATTTCTGATTATGTCTTTCTTTCAGACATTCAGCACATTTCAACCTGTCTGCAGCGTTAATAAAAGTAAGACTGAACAACTTGACCATGCACTTGTCAAACGTCTCAGTTGCAGCAACTCTTTCACTATACCTTTTGTCCATAACCTGCATCCACTTGTCCAAAGACTTCAGATTCGCAGTTCGGCAAGAATTGCTCGCAGTACTTTTCTGGAACTCTCCACTACGTCTCCTGCTATTTCTTCCACTGCTACGATCAAATCCTTCATAAAAGCATTTCCCAGGTGTCACAGAAGTACGGTTCTCATCAGGAAATAACCTCCGAGCGAGACTATTGTATGGATCGCCGGTATATGTGTTGTTTTGCATCGCTGGTGAGGCGGTCGAATCCGATCCCTCTTCTACTGTAGGTGGCTCTGGAGGTGCACTTTTCGATGATAGCATCCACCTTCCTGTCGCAATTGAGCTCTTCACCATTAGTTCTACATCAAAAAACTGAGGAAACCCAATGATCCAAGCATTTTCGTATTGTGGGTTGTGCTGCCAAAAAGGAAAAAGTGTTAGACATAAAATTAGGGTTTGTATTCCGAAAATTACTACGTAAAATGTAAAACATACCGTAAAGAAATCTCTCATTACTCCCGGATCTCCTGTTGTTGGCCTATGCATGCCATAATCCCACGTCCATCCGCTCTTGTTCTTCATAAACTGGAATTCATTATACCTTTCCTTCAGTCTCTTCCATCTGTGCCTCAATTGCTCTGCATCTCGTACCACGGTAGATAATTCATTTAATTTCTGCACAACTTTATTCCAAGATTGCTTTTTGAAATTACCACCCTTGTTCCTTCCATCAACATGTTCCTCCAGTAACAACCGAACAAGTAAAGTGTCCTCAGCAGTGGTCCAATTTGGAGCGCGTCCAGCCTTGTGGGAAGACTGACCAACTTGCTGAGTTGATTTTTCCTTTCCTTGTGTTCGAAGACTTCGCCGAACTGGTGTATTCTGAGCATCTATTACTGTAGTAAAATCTGAATAAGTAAATATGTGGAACATGAAAGCATGTTTAACAGTGATTTGCAAGAAAACCTAAAACAAGCTTTATATAAGCAGATTCCACATTTAGTCAAGTATTCATCCACATAGATTAAGTAAATTCTAGTTGTAATAGTTGTATCTTGGCATGCGTAAAAGCCCTTCACAACAGTTTGCTACATCAACCAAAACTCTGAAAAATCCACAACCTAGCTCATAATACTGGTTCTAAAGAGAAATGACAAGGCTTCATTATATTGTGTCCATTGTCATCAAAATGAGAGGTTAGTTGCAGAAGCTGTGAAGCAGCAACAAGCTTCACTACAGTCTGCAGATTACACGATACAGGCTTCCTCTGCCAAAATGGACATATGTTAAACCCAAATGTTGCAGTTTCAACTTAGGAGACAATCGAAACATAACCTAATGAGATTTGACAAACATGATGCACATACAGTACCTATATTACCACCACTCCTTGTCTTCCATTTTGGTCTAAGCTACATTCTTCTTCTGATTTGATCAAACGGACAAAAATAAAAAGTCAAGTAATAGTGACAACAAACAAGATATTATTCTTAAATATCTTATCATGAAGATAGAATAGGTTATACCAGCTCTAATTTTCCATGTCCATGAGATGCTGGTGAGGCAGTATGAGTATGTGAAAATCAGCTACTTGGTATCTGTTGCTATTGTTACGAAAATCACTCGATCGAATGCAAGTTAATAAGCAACTAAAAATTTAAAATATTTTTTTCTCATAATGCTGTAGATTTTAGGCTACTACGTACATGACAAAATTATTGGAATAAGCATGATCCATGTGAAAGATAAAAAGATTGAGAAAAACCACTTAATTAATTATATGTCGTCGGCGGGGAAGGAGAGGACTCCTGCGGCGTCCACTGCGTCGTCAGCGGGGAAGGAGGAGACTCATGCGGCGTGTGCTGCGTCGTTCGCGGAGAAGGAGGAGACTCGTGCGGCGAGCTGCGTCGTCGGCGGGGAAGGAGGAGACTCATGCGCCGACTACTGCGTCGTCGGCGGGGAAGGGGGAGACTTGTGCGGCGTCTGCTGCGTCGGCGGCGGGGAAGGAGGGCGGCGTCTGCTGCTGGCGGCAGCATCCGAGGGGCGTGCGGGGGGGGGGGGGCGGGGGGGGGGGGGGGGGGGGGGGACCGTGGGACTTAAATAGTTAGGGTTTCACATGACCCTGATCTGAGCCGTTGGATTTTGATCTAACTGTTCAGATTACGTAAGGGTATTTTAGTCAAAACCCGGTGTATATTTAAATGAATAAAATAATATTAGTGCAGTCAAATTTTGAGTGTTTGGAAGATAATCGGGTCAAGACGGGATCAGCCTGAGCCTGAGCCCGTTCCAAACACAGCCTTGGTGCTTTGGTAAGGCAATCACTTTGATCGGGTTGTCATGGTTTGAACCAGCTCCTGATTTATAAAGCAAATAAATTGCTGATTTCTGTGTTCAAGGAAAGAGATCTATTATTTTCTTTTTGAATTAGCTGTAGGTTTCTCAGATGACTGTCAATTTATACCTGTACTGATGATGTTGAAAATTAGTGGCATTTGTTTTTTTATTATGATTTTTGAACTATCTTCTCCAGATCTCAGGCAATTGTTTGATCAAATAATTTAACTTGGCAGTCTGGATTATCTTTTGTGAAATGTTGTGACCTGTGATTTATCAATGCAGCATGGAAGAAGTTGACAACCAGAAGAGATGTAAGGAATATCCCAATTATTGCTTATGTGTATCATGGAAAAACAATGCTGGTGGATGCAATGTTAAAGCAAGCAAAGATAAACTCAAGCATATTAGTTTCCTTTTAAGTTGTCGTGTGGGATCAAGGTTGATCACACGGGATAGTGAAAATTTTGAGGAATAATTTTGAAATAACAAATCAAAATTATGGTGATTGAAATGTATAATTAGGTATTGTAGAAACATAATTTTCAAAATGCGCAAGTCCTCTATTGTTAATTATTTCAACAATTGTAAGGAATTTTCTAAAACGACAAATCTATTTAAAAAGGATATAGAGATATAAAAGGAAAGAAGAAATCATAATTTGATTGATATAAAAAATAAAGATACATGACTTTAAGTAAGTAAATATTCTCACTTAATATTTTAATGAATTTGAATATAAAATAAGAAAGAGAATAAGAAAAAAATTGATGTTTGTTGCTGCTCTGTTTCTGCATGTTGGATCGTATGGATTCTGACTCAAAGGGATCTTGATTTGACCATTGTCGGATGTCGATGATTTGGTTTAATGGTGTCGTCCAACAGGATATGAAAGACAATGAAAGTAGTTTGAAGTGTTTGTAATAATTTTGAGTTTTGATGATAACTTCATTGGATAGCGTTGCCGACAACTTATTGGGATCACCTGAAGTGTTTTTGATAGTTTTGAACTTTGATGGTGATTTCATAATTTGAAGTATTTTCATTAGTTAATAAAGCGTTGGCGATGATTTCTTGATTTAAAGTGTTTCCATAGTCAATAAGACGTAGACAATAAATTTATGGTATAAAATATTTTCATAGCAATGAGATGTAGGTAATAACTTTGTTGTTTGAAATATTTTCATTAGCCAATAAGATATAAGCGATAACTTTATAGTTTAAAGTATTTTCATTAGCCGATAACGCGTAGATGATAATTTCATAATTTGAAGTATTTTCATAACCAATAAAATGTAGGTAATAATTTCGTAGATTGAAGTATTTCTACAATCAATAAGGCATAAATGATAAATTCGTAATTTGAAGTATTTCCATATGCAATAAGGGGTAGACGATAATTTTATAGTTTAAAGTATTTTCATAACCAATAAGTCATATGTAACAACTTCATGATTTGAATAAGGTATTGTGGTTAATTGACTAAATGAGCTTAAGGTTACTTTAATTTGGTTTGATTTGATAATCGACAGCATGTTAGGCAAGTCAATTAAATTTGGAACGTTGTTAATGCTTTAAAATTGACTTAACTCGAATAATACGTCATCAACAGCTTCTGGGATTGATTAGATTCGAAAGGTGTTATGGTTGACTGATTAAACAAGTTCAAGTCTATTTTAGTTCAATTTGCATGGTTTGAAGTTTAGACTTGACTTTAGTTCAAATCTGATTTAATTCAATTTAATATTCAAAATTTGATTGAACTACGATTCACGAACCCCTTCCCAAAAGATAATGATATGTTTCGATTCTCTTTTTAGAATCTTTAGTGATTGGGGTTCGTATCGATCCTTTATAGCATAATTAGGAAAATCATGTGAAATATCTATTCCTAAAATCACTGTTGGCATCGACGGTGAGTATTTAATTAACAATAATAAATTCAATTCACGAAGCTTGACATTAATTTTCAGAAAAATATTTGTCAAATATTTATCATTGATTCTACTAGGAGTAACATTGATTTTGATTTGAATATAAGTTGATTCAGTTCAATATTCAGAATTCTATTTTGATTTGAATCTGATTTGATTCAATTCAGATCAGATTCGACCTTGTATTGGGCTTTCATTGAGTTCTTATTGGATCAAAACCTTGATAGGTTCTCATTAGATCTCTAATGAATTTTGGATCTAGTTCTTGATGAAATCTTAATAGATCTTTAATAGATATTGGGATTCGACTCTTAATGGGTTTTTAATGGATCTTTAATAGATTTTGGATCCGTAATGGATCTTTAATGAATTTTGGATCTGACACTTAATGAGTTCTTAATGGATCTTTAATGAATTTTGGATTCGATCCTTAATGGATTCTTAATGGATCTTTAATGAATTTTAGATTCGACCCTGAATAGGTTTTTATTGGATCCTTGTCCTATCTGCTAATTTGTTCGGATTTGCATGTTAATGAATTTTGGTTCAAGTTCAAGTTGATTTAGTTTAACTTGGTTTTAGCTCAGACTTGGTCTTGACTCTTTAGTTTGAACTTGATTTAACTCAATTAAGGTTTGATTCGAGTTCAGTTTGATCCATATTGAATTTGATTTGAAAGTCTCTAACTGTTATAATAATTTGGGGTGAATCTATGCGTTGGCGTTAAATATGCAAACCCGATGGTTGGCTTAGTTTATAAGTTCGAAAGTTGATTTAGAGGTGCAAGCCCAAGGACTGATTGAGTGGGAGCCCAAAAATTGGCTAAATGCGAATTCAGAGGCGAGCTATGTATGAACCCAAAAATTAATTTGAGTGTGAGTTCAAAAATTAGTTAGGTGTCAGTTCGAAGACTGATTGAATATGAATTTAAAGGATGACTGGATGTAATTTCGAAAGTTGACTTGGATGCGAGACCAAAGACTGATTTAAATTCGTGGTCGAAGACTAGTTCAGTGTGCAAAGCTATGGGTGGCCATGCCCTTGACCAAATATGATTTTATTCTCAAACGTCTATGATTCATGATCCATTCCATCGTAGAATTTAATTTTTTTGACTTTTTAGAAAAAAAATTTATTATTTGGTATATGACAGTATTCATATTTAATTTAATTTTAATTCTTATATTTTATTAATATAAGACTAAAAATTATTATTAATAATCATAAATCCTATTAACTATCAACTGATCCATCGGCTCACCGAATCTCACAGCTACATTGGTGATAGGAGCTCTATCGTTATGCGTGGGACAGCCGATGGCTGCTGATGAAATTCATTAATACCCAAAGCTCCCGGTAATCGCGGTGGCGATGAAATTTCGTCTAGGTTTTCAAAAAATCGTGACCGGGCCTTCCCTGTCTTTTGTCCGTGTTGCTGACCATTTCTCTTTTTCTTCAGAAAAGGCGGCCTTTCTTCCTAAACCCTATCGGGCTTCATCATCCCCAAAGAAAGGCCAAGCCTTCTTCCTCAAATCCGAGTTGGATCCGGCTGGATCTTGGCTAGATCCGGCCATAGGTAGCAACGGGGAAGCCCGGGTGAGACTGGAGCAAGGCTAGAGGTGGGCTACGGCAGCGGCACAGGAGCAAGGGTACGTCGGCGAGCGTGGCGGGCCTCGCGGGCACGAGCAACGGACGGCGAAGGCTCGCCAAAGCATGGCTAGGCAGTGCAAAGCCGAGGAGGACGTGCCAGAGGAGAGTAGGGCAGAGCTCAAGCAGGTGGACGACGTGGGTGAGGAAGGCGATGAGGGTTGCAATGGAGGGCCAGTGGAGGCACGCAGGTTGGCTGGAGCATAGACGTTGGAGGAGCAAGGCTCTAGCAAGGAGTTGATCGTGGCAGGATGGGCAGCTCACCGGCGGGACGAGTGGCATAGTAGGGCGGAGCTAGGCAGAGTCGGGTGATGGCCGCCTGTGAGCAGGAGTGAAGACTGGTTGAGGCGGCAGTCCAAAGGGGGTGGTTCTGTGCAGAGGAAGTTATAGAGGAGCTAGGGCTCGGGCAAGTCGACTGGAATGCCACCAGAAGAAACTCAGGGCGGGGCCCGAAACGCGCACAAGGACAGGTGGAGACACGCACGGGGTAAGAGAACAATGAGGCCCGTTTGAAACGGGTCAAGATTAAGGTCAAAATTAAAGAAAATAATAAAATATAAAAAACTAATCCGGTTAAGTAAATTCCATTTGGTTACTGATTTGGCTAGCAGATGGTTAAATTTTATTGTTGACAAAAATATCCTCCGTTGAGAACTGTTGAAATAGTACTGTTCATCTTTTTCACGAGAGACGTTGTCGGCGGAGCTCGCCGGCCGAGCTCTCGCGGGCAGTTCGGGCACGGAGCTCGCGCGCGGAGTTCGGTGGTCGAGCTCGAGCGCGGAGCTCGCCGGCCGAGCTCGCACGGGCAGTGATGGCGGACATTGGGGGGGTGATGGCGTAGACCGCGTCTGCTGGAAGAGGATGGGCCGGTGATGGCGGAGACGGCGTCTGCTGCGTGGCGAGAAGAAGATGAACAATTGGCAAGATTCGAGAAGATCTCGAAGGAAAAGGACAGCTGTGATTGCGAGGATGATGGAGAGTGGGAGGTGGTGGGTCGAGCGCAGGACGTCGGCATCGACTGTGGTGAAGGATGTGTGTGTGCTGGAAGTGGATGGGGCGGTGATGGCAGAGACGGCATCTGTTGCACGGCGAGGAGAAAATTTTCATACTTTGTGATATTCCCAAACTTGGGATTTCGTTGTGTTAAGCATGTACCAATTTCGCAATTCTAGCAGAAATTGGGAAAGGAGTAGGTTTCATTTTTTGATTTAGATTCCTGACCTTTGCGGTGGGTTTTTCCTACTAATCTCTGCATTAATTTGCATTAATGTATGTATTTTATTTATCGTATTATATTGCACTTACCTAATGCAAGTTGTAGATGATGATGCTTCCTATGGAAAATGCGTATTCAAATCTGATAAAATTATTGTAACTTCAATTGGACCATTTATGTAAAATACCATCTTTTGTATCTGCCATTCAGCATGCTAAGCTTCTGCTTCAAAGATTTCATGACAAAAAACCTCTTGTAAGTGATAGTGTCTCTTGCATTTCACAACACAACAGCTTATACATTAGAGAAAAGGAGGCTCGAAACACTACAACAATAATTAACGACGCTAATTAACAGGAAACAGCGAGTATTGTCTGAAAAACACAATATAAATTATTGTCTGTAAAATTCTGGGTTCAAAATAAAGCATCAGCGAGTACTTCTTCGGCTACACGTGCGGCTGCTTCGCGGTGCAAAAATACAACATTATTCTCTGCAATTAAATAAAAGGTGAAAAAATTATTAACATGATGTTAGAAAATTATGTAAAAAATTATACTTACACTTTTATATCAAAAAAAGTAAACTATCACTTACGCTTCCCATAGAGTTACAGTTATTTTGTTCCGAAGTATTTCCCCATATCGCACTTCACGTTGCAATATACGGATGTTGGGTTCAGATGTTTCATTGTGTACTCCCGGAAATTCTCCAGTACTATCATCAACCCCTTCGTTAGCCCTGCAGTCGTGAAACAGCTGGTTCTCACCGTAATTCCTACGTTTAAAATTATGTAACACAACACAAACCACCATTATAGCACATTGTGTTTCATAAGGATATGGTTGCATTTTGCGTAATATTTGAAACCACTGCTTAAATACGCCAAATGTCCTCTCCACACAATATCTCAAACTGGCGTGCATGTGATTAAATTTGTCCCTTGGATTCCGATATTGGACTCGACCTTGATCAAACTGCCCAATGTGGTACCGCTCATTTCGAAATGGTGCGAGAAATTTGTTAGTATTGGCATACCCGACATCCACCAGATAGTATTTATTTAAAATAAACTTTGATTATCATTATGAACATTATCATCAGTCTTTAAAGAAAGGCAAAATTATGAGTTTCATCTTCGGGGACGAAGAAATCGCCTCAGCTTAAACAATCTCGTAAGATTCGTGCGTCTGCCGCAGATCCCTCCCAACCGCTACAAACTAACAAAAATTCCATATTAAAAGAGACAACCACCATAACATTTTGCGTAAACAACCCATGGCGGTCTCAAAATAGAAGTTGCATTTCTTGACTCACAATCGTCGGTATATGTGTGTCATCTATAGCCCCGAGTGCATCCTACAAAGAAACACATAATATGTTAAAATATATGTTGGCATTACTTAGATAATATTGTAGAAACTTATCTCACCTTGAAAAAGGAATACACTCCTCCTCGATTAAGAATTGCGGGATGGACTGAAGCATCATGAGGCGATAATTGTATGTAATCATTTTTTAGAGACATAATACCTTCCAAGACTTTATGGAAGTACCTGCTTATAGTCTCTACAGAGTATTGGAATACCAGTTGTAAGTCTCTGTTAGATGCTCCACAAGCAATGGAGTAAAGAGAAATCCCTACTTATAATTCAGCTGATACATGGGCTGTAGGCACGATACTTCCCCGCTCAACAAGTATTCTAGTGAGCAGTAGAAACACTTGCGGATCAAACGGCGAAGCCTCCCATAACTGCACTTTTGGGAAGTCAATTACTCGATGTTGACTTCCCTATGCATAAGCGGGGAACGTACGACCACAAGTCTAAAGGTCCGAAAAAAACGAGCTTCATTATCTAGTAAGTCGTACATAAACTCCATCCCAGTAAACGCTCGATTATTCAGTGGATGGGATGGTCTTCTCGTTGATGTTGGGGAGTCTTCAAAATAAGCGGAAATGTCATCTTCGATTTGCAACTCTACTTCTTCCTCTACATCATCAACACTGTCAGCGGAATTAGACATATTAGTGTTACAAAGAAGAATGAAGTTGTGTTATAGTATCGGCAATAAGGTTGATCTATATATAGAGATCGACCTCAGTCGTCAGAGTGATAAATCTTGTCTGATTGATCGGACGTGTCATCCTGATGTTACAGAAATAAACTATTGACGTCAGAGTGATAAATCATGTCTGATTGATAGAACGGGTCGTCCTGATGTTACGGAGATGAACTGTTAACATCAGAGTGATATGTCATGTCTGATTGATAGAACCTGTCATCCTGATGTTACAGAAATAAACTATTGACGTCAGAGTGATAAATCATGTCTGATTGATAGAACGGGTCGTCCTGATGTTACGGAGATGAACTGTTAACGTCAGAGTGATATGTCATGTCTGATTGATAGAACCTGTCATCCTGATGTTACAGAGATGAACTATTGACGTCAGAGTGATACGTCGTGTCTGATTGATAGGACGTGTCGTCCTGATGTTACAGAGAGGAACTATTGACGTCAGAGTGATATGTCGTGTCTGATTGATAGGACGGGTCGTCCTGATATTACGGAGATGAATTGTTGACGTCAGAGTGATACGTCGTGTCTAATTGATAGGACGGGTCGTCCTGATGTTATGGAGATGAACTGTTGACGTCATAGTGATACGTCGTGTCTGATTGATAGGACGGGTCCTCTTGATGTTATAGAGATGAACTATTGACGTCAGAGTGATACGTCATGTCTGATTGATAGGACGTGTCGTCTTGATGTTACGGAGATGAACTGTTGATGTCAGAGTGATAAATCATGTTTGATTGATAAGACCTGGCGTCCTGATGTTACGGAGATGAACTGTTGACGTCAGAGTGATACGTCGTGTCTGATTGATAGGACGTGTTGTCTTGATGTTACAGAGATAAACTGTTGACGTCGGAGTGATACCTACCTCCCACGCCATTTCAAACTTGGTGCTAGTTCAACGTAAACTTTGTTTGCAAGCGAGAAGGAACACCCTCTAATTTTAGTCTCCTTTCCGGCTTTGAAAATTTTAAATTTTTTTAGATGTACGATGTGAGTCCCTCGTAGTCAATGTCCACCACAAGAATTAAATAGAGGTAAGTTGAGATTATAAAGAAGAAATTTGCGGCAAATATACCCCCTGTAAGATTGCTTAACTACAAAAACATTCCCCTAAATTTTGCGGCGGCATGTATCCCCTTTCAAAACAAAAATATAATTAATCATGAGCTGATCATGAACATCAGAAACATAATCACAATCCCATTTGATTTTTGGTAGAGCACGTACCAACAAAAATTAATACAACCTAAGCATCAGCTAGCATAAATTAGGTTAATTAAATTGTACAACATGTGATATAATACACAAACCCATATGATATCAGCATGTGATATAGTACAAAAACCCATGTTTCACAGTCACAAATCAGACAAGTATAGTTTCACCTCAATTACAATTAATCACAGAAGCACACCCTCAGTCACCAATGACACCATGCCATCTTCAAAATCGGGAAACACATAGCTCCTTAACCTGGATCATGGACTCCATGGACTTCAAAATCAGGAAGCACACATACTTCCTATGGAGGGTTATGCTTCTGTCGAGACCTTCCTTTCCTTCTTGTCCTTCCCTTGATTAGCACCAGCCTTGCTTGCCTTTGCTGCTGCATTTCCTTTCTTCCTCTTCACCTATAAACAATTAAAAATTTAGAAACGAAGCTTATACAAGGTAGAAACGGATAATGCAGCTCAAATTAAAAGTTCATTTGCAGAAAATTGCAATTAGGACCTGCTCGTACATTATCCCATCATATGATAGCCTATTCGGAGTTATCCAAGATTTGAGGGCACGACAGACGAGATTTACGTAACCGTGTCTTACGCCATTTTATATGATATTCTTCTATTCGCCTCTCAGCCCATAATTTCAACCCAAACGGATCCTCCTCTAGCAGAAAATATTCCTGATTATGTGTTTCTTTCAGACATTCAGCACATTTAAACCTATCTGTAGTGTTAATAAAAGTAAGGCTGAACAACTTGGCCATGCACTTTTTAAACGTCTCACTCGCAATAATTCTTTCACTATACTTTTTGTCTATAACCTGCATCCACTTGTCCAAAGACTCCGGAGTCACAGTTTGGCAAGAATTGCTCGTAGTACTTTTCAGAAACTCTCCACTACGTCTCCTATTATTTCTTCCACTGCTGCGATCAAATCCTTCAAAAGAGCGTTTCCCACGTGTCACAGAAGTAGGGTTCTCATCAGGAAACAACCTCCAGGCGAGACGACTGTATGGATCGTCATCAGCCGCAGTGTTGTTTTGCATCGCTGGTGAGGCGGTCGAATCGAATCCCTCTTCTTCTGTAGGTGGCTTTGCAGGTGCACTTCTCGATGATAGCATCCACTTCTTGTCATAATTGAACTCTTCACCATTAGTTCTACATCAAAAAACTGAGGAAACCCAATTATCCAAGCATTTTCGTATTGTGGGTTGTGTTGCCAAACAAAAAAAAAGAGTGTTAGACATAAAATTAAGGTTTGTATTCCGAAAGTTACAACGTAAAATGTAAAACATACCATAAATAAATCTCTCATTACTCCCGGATCTCCTGCTATTGGCCTATGCATGTCATAATCCCATGTCCATCCGCTCTTGTTCTTCATAAATTGAAATTCATTATACCTTTCTTTCAGTCTCTTCCATCTGTACCTCAATTTCTCTGCATCTCGTACCACGACAGATAATTCATTTAATTTCTGCACAACTTTATTCCAAGATTGCTTTCTAAAATTACCACCCTTATTCCTTCCATCAACGTGTTCCTCCAGTAGCAACCAAATAAGTAAAGTGTCCTCATCAGTGGTCCAATTTGGGGCGCGTCCAGCCTTGCTAGAAGACTGTCTAGCTCGTTGAGTTGATTTTTCCTTTCCTTGTGTTCGAGGACTTCGCCGAAGTGGTGGATTGTGAGCATCCATTCCTGTAGTAAAATCTGAACAAGTAAATAATTCAACCCAAGTAAATATGCGGAGTATGATTTTTGACATTATTCCAAAATAGTCAGAAAAATGCATCTTTAACCTTGCCCTCTATATTCATCACAATAACAGCATGGTTACATATGAGCATTTATGTTAACCTTGAAATGAGGAAAACTATCAGGTTGCATAAGCTGAGGTGTATACATGCAAAAGTATGAGACAATATGGTTGATGTGGACATTGTAATTTCTGAGACTCTTGACAAGTGATTTCAGTCTGTACCAAAATGTTGCTATTGTTATGAAAATCACTTGATCGAATGCATCTTAATAAGCAACATCGTGGGTGAGGGTGTGCAGACAAGTGTCCTATAGGCTTGCTACTGCAAAAGTTTATCCAAAAAAGGAAACAATGATGATAAGAAAATGAACATTGAATAGCAATCTCGAGCCGTCTGTTTGCAATTTAGGATCAGATCACACCCACAACTTTGGGATGGAACTTTTTAAGCACCTAGACTAGGGAGAACCAAAAGGTTATTCCTAGTAATCATGTAATTGGCACTGGACTGAACTAGAAATTATATAACAAGTATCCTAGCAGAAAATAGTCAAATCTGACAATGCGAGAACATCTAGCTAAAGCATGGACAAATAGTTCCAAGTAACAAATCGTAAACTAGATATATAATAGAGAACATGCATTCGAAGCTGGTTTATGCATCACAAAGTCAATAATTTCCAATAAGCTTATTGTCTTTGTCAAGCACACTGGATCACTGTTTACTGTTAGTTGTGGTTCCTACATATATGACGAATTTATTGGAATAAGCATGATCCATATGAAAGAAAAAAAGATTGAGAAGAACCACTTAATTAATTATATGTCGTCGGCGGGGAAGGAGGGGAATCGTGCGGCATCCGCTGCGTCATCGGCGGGAAAGGAGGAGACTCGTGCGGTGTCTGCTACGTCGTTGACGGGAAGGAGGAGACTTGTCCGGCGTCGGCTGCGTCGTCGACGGGGAAGGAGGAGACTCGAGCGGCGACTGCTGCGTCTTAGGCGGGGAAGGAGGAGACTCGTCTGGCGTCGGCTGTGTCGTCGGCAGGAAAGGAGGAGACCCATGCGGCGACTGCTGCGTCGTCGGCGGGGAAGGAGGGGACTCGTGCGGCATCTACTGCGTCATCGGCGAGGAAGGAGGAGACTCGTGCGACGTCTGCTGCGTCGTCGGCGGGGAAGGAGGAGACTCGTCCGGCGTCTACTGCATCATCAGCGAGGAAGGAGGGGACTCATGCAGCGTCTGATATGTCATCGGCGGGGAAGGGGGAGACTCGTGTGGCATCTGCTGCGTCGTCGATGGGGAAGGAAGATAATCGCGCGACGTCTACTGCATCGTCGGCGGGGAAGGAAGATACTCGTGCGGCATCTACTGCGTCGTTGGCGGGGAAGGAGGAGACTTGTGCGACGTCTGCTGCATCGTCGACGGGGAAGGAGGAGACTCGAGCAGCGACTGCTGCGTCGTCGGCGGGAAAGGGGGAGACTCCTGTGACGTCTGCGGCGTCGGCCGCGGGGAAGGAGGCCTGTTGTGTGTTAGGCGGCGACGTTTTTTTTTTTTTGGGGGGGGGGGGGGGGGTGAGGAAGTGATATATAGTTAGGGTTTCGTGGCTAACCCCATCTGAGCCGTTGGATCGAGATCTGACGATTCAGATGAACAAAGGGCATTTTAGTCAAATTCGGCTTATAATTTAAATGAATTAAATAATATTAGTGCGGTCAAATTTTTGGTGTTTGGAAGATAATCTGGTCAGGGCGGGGTCACCCTGACCCTGACCCCGTTCCAAACGACCCCAGAAAGAGAAACTAAGGTGGCGAAAAAAAAAAGAAATAAAAATTTTTTTACTTCTCCCTTATTGATTGATTCCTTCTCATATCCCTTTTTTTATCTTTGAATTTTCCTAAGTTGTTACTGTCTGAACTGCTTTCCCTAATCCCAACATTCTGGTCTCTCCTTTTTTTTCGCAAGAGTTAATTTAAAATGAATCTCGTTCAAAATTTAAATTGAGAATATTATTTATTTATGTTAAATGAGTTCTGTTTGAATTGAATGATTATGGATGTGCTAGTTTGAAATTGGATAAGTCAGCAGATGGGTTTGTTTGTTGTAAATGAAAATAATTGGAAAGTTACACTCATTTTGAACATTGGATTTATATGGGGTTATTTGTAATTTTTTTGGAAAACTGAATTGAATTGTAATTTTATAATTTTAAGGATTTTTTTTACAAAAAGAACTTATTTATAAATGTTTGAAATTTACCGTATCCACTTTGAATAAAATTTAAATTTATTTATAAATAAAAATTTTTAAGAGATTTATTTGAAATTTTAATAGTTTATTTGCTAATATGAAATTTTGAAGGGTTTATTCGCAAGCTCTATATGATTATTAATTTTTTGAGGGGTTTATTTATAAATTCTAAATTTTGTGAAAGCTAATTTGTAATTTTTAGGGTTTAATTGGATTTTTTTACAAAATTTCAATCATAGGGATTTATTTGTTAAAAAAGTCTTCCCAGATATTTTTTCATAAGAATTTTTTGATTCAAGAGTCTATTTGTAAAATTTTTGTTTTTTTACTTAGCTTTTGGATGAATTTTGAGTCCAATTTTGGTTCAAATATTTGGCTTACTCAGTTTATTTGGACTAAATCTAGGTTGAGCTCAAATTTCTGATTAATTTAAGTTCGAATTGAGCTCAATTTTTGATTAAATTTAAACATAATTTAAGTTCGATTGAAACCCACATTTAAGCTATTATTTAGTGGAATACAAATTTTAATTTTAATCATATTTCAATCAAAATTTAATTATGGTAAAAATCACGTTAAATAAATTGCCCTCTTTGTATCCTATTCTCGAGTTCTAATGGGAAGAGTGCATGCGAACAAACTTCGAACACTTGCTCCTATGTCAATATTTTAAAAGTTGACTATATGAGCTTGAATTGTCCCTCGAAAGTGAACTTAACTTGTTATATAATGATGAACTTAAATTGTCACGTAAAAGTGAACTTAGGTTATCATATGGAAGTAGACTTAAACTACTATATATAAATAGACTTAAGTTGTCACATGGAAGTAGACTTGATTCATCATATTCATATAGACTTAATTGCCACGTAATATAGATTTTGATTTACCACATGAAAGTGGATTTAATACTTCACGTAGAAGTAGACTTGATTTGTTGCATAAAAGTAGAAAAAAGTGGAATTGATTCATTATGTAGACATGGGCTTGATTGGCATGTAATATGGACTTCATTTATGATATAAAAATGGATTTGATCTGTCATGTGAGAGTGGACTTAATTGCTAAATAAAAGTGGATTTAATTGTTACACGTAAGTGAAACTAGTTTATCATATGAAAGTGAATTTAATATTACCACGTGGGAGTGAACTTAGTTTATCACGTGAAAATAAATTTAATATTGCCATGTGAGAGTGAACTTAGTATTTTATGGAATGTGAATTTGATCATCGTATAAAATGTATGGAGTTTTGTGTTTATATTTTGTCTCGAAAAACATGAAATGTATATTTGACCGAATATTCTTTTTTGAGAAAGTCGGGCGTTCCGTCATGAAAAAATATAAACATTTTATTTTGTTATTATTGTCCTTAGAGGCTCATGCATAATACTTCTTCAGGAATTGAGTTTTGATTGGTGGCATAAGTCTTTTCCCTTTGTTATTAATCAATTGATAGGATCCTCTTTCAGATATCCTTTTAACGATATAAGGGTTTTCCCAATTAGACTTAAATTTACTTTTCTTACTTCGGTTTAGAATTATTGGTCTTCTCAAGACCAAGATCATTTCTCTCTTTTGAAAAGATTTGAGCCAAAACATCTTATTGTAGGCCTTGAACATCTGTGCTCAATATATTTCTAGATTTTATTGAGTTGAAAGTCATGTTTCATCCAAAGAGTTTAACTCGTTTAGGTGAAGATGAACATTATTTTTTTTGGTAATTTTCTCTTGCAAAGCAATTCTAAGGGAAGGAATTTGTAGCTCCAATGGCGAGACTGCCTCAGTTTCAAACAACAATACATACAATGTTAATTGGATAGGAGTTCAATATGTTGTGCGATAAGCCCATAATACTTCAGAAAGTTTTTGCTATTAATCTTGTTTATTTCTAATAACGACCTTTTTCAATATTTTGAAGAGGGTCTTGTTGAATGTCTCCGCGAGATTATTTATTTTTGCATTATAGATGAATGAATATCTCTAATTTATCTTGTCATGATATATGAATTATCCTTCGTTAAAGCTTTTGAAGCATGGTCCGTTGTCGGAAATGATCTTTCAAGAGATGCAAAATTGATAAAGGATATTTTCCCGAAAGAAGTGGATGATGATATCTGTTTTTACTTCTATTAGTAAAATCACCACAGTCCATCAAGAGAAGTAATCAGTTGTGCTACTATAAAGTGGTAACTTTTGGAAGAGGGCGGCTCAATTGTTCTATTTGGATGTTGATGGATGAAGTCAGTGTGAATTTGGCACAGATGATACTTTCTCACATATTCAATATAGTCTCTCAGCATCGTAGGTTAATAGTAACCCATGCGTTTAATTTTCATTATCATTTTTAGGTTTGATTGATGAGACCTACAAATCTCAAAATGTACCTCATATATGATGTTTTTTATTCCTTTGTCTGAGAGACAATGCAAAAGTAGTTGATCGAAGGATCTTTTATAAACAGTATCATTGATAAGTAGAAAATGTGGGACTCTCTTTTTGAGTTACGTCCATGCAAATTTATCTTCTTAGAGTTTTCCACCTTTGAAGTAGTTGGTAAATGTTATTATCCAATCTGTAGTCTCTTTTATTAGTTTAGATTCAATTTTCACATGTTTGATATTAAAGACTAAGTTTGTCACTTGTCTGCTACGGATTGTGACTAAAATTTCTCATTGATAAGTATCAACTAGTGTCTTACCTAATTTGGCTAATGAATCATTTTCATATTGATAGACTGGGGAACCTTAGTTATTTGAAAATATGAGATTTGTCCCGTGAGTTCTTGAGCCTTTTGTGGTATTTTAAGAGCTGAGATTTATGAATTTTATATCCATTTTTCACTTAATTGATGACCAATAGTAAGTCACCAATGATATGTAAGTGTGATATTCTCATATTGAGAATCATTTCTAGTCTTGTAATTAGAACCTCATATTTAGTCTCATTATTTGTACATAATTTTGAGAGAGAATAGGAATATTGTAAAATACTCCCGTTCGGAGAGACAAATACGAGTTTGATGATTATTTTAATTTGTGAAAACTTTTATTTGGTTCCTACTTTAATGGGTGATACTATACCAAAATATAACTTCTAGTAAGATTTTTTTTTCTTCGGTAAAAAAGATTTCGTCATTGGGGAGTTCACAATTTAGTGGAAAGTCATCCAACATTGGGTAAGTTGTGAGAAAATTGATAAGAGTTTGTCCTTCAACCGCCTTTTAGGGAGTGAACTTGATATCATACTCCATGAGAATTAAGGCCTATTTTGTTAGCCTTCTAATGAGTATAGGTCTGATCTTTAAGTATCTTATGGGATCGGTCTTGGATATTAAAATAACCTTTTGAGGGAGCAAATAATGTCTGAGTTTTTTAATTGCGAATATAAGTGCTAAACAATATTTTTTGATGAGAGAGTATTGTTGTCTGCCCCCATTAACATTCTACTTAAATAGTAGAGAATTTTTTTTTCTTGCTTCATTATTCTAGGAAAGAAGTACCCCTAGGGACTCTTCTACTATGGTTGTGTAGAGTATTAAAGGTTTATCAGGTAAGGGTGTTGCTAATACTAGTGGTTTTAAGAGATATTGCTTAATTTATCTTTTAAAAAAAGCTTGTTGTCATTCTTGATCTAAATGAATGGAACATCCTTCTTCATCAGTGTAGAGAAGGGCGTGTATTTTTCAGAGAGATTTAAGATGAATTTTCTTATGTATGCAAGCCAACTTTGGAGTGATTTCAACTACTTTATATTGCTAGGTGGTGGCATATCGAAAATGGCTTTTATCTTGGATGGATCAATTTCAATCCCTCGGTTCCTAACAATGAATTCAAGGAACTTCTCTAATGATACTCCAAATACACATTTTATAGGATTCATTTTCAGGTTGTATTTTCTAAGATGGTCGAAAATCAATCTTAAGTCTTCGATATACTCATCTTTAGACCTGGTTTTGACGACCAAGTTATCTATAAAGCATTCGACTAGTTTGTATATAAGGTCATCAAAATTTGGGTCATAGCCCATTGATAAGTAGCATTCACATTTTTAAGTTCGAAGGGCATCACTTTATAACAATAGATGCTTAGTGGAATTCGAAAGATCGTATGTTTTTCATTATTATGATGCATTTTCATCAATTCATTGATTATGTCTTGTCCCTCATCCTCAAGTTCTAGTGGAGTTTTTTTTGGTATGAGGATCATATCTCTATCAAGTGATTCGTCATGTTGATTGAAATTTGATAAGAGTTCCTTTTTTAGTCTCAAGGGCATTTCGGCTATATCATGCCCCTTTTCTTTTTGATCTTGATGAAGTTTTGTTGAGAACTTTATCTTTTTGTGATGCTTAGAGATTCATGGCTAGCTCAATGCATGCAACTTGTGTATCAGAAGATATTAAGGGTGTTTGATCAGCCTCATTATCGAACAAAGGTTCGATGGTAACCATAAAACATATATGAATACTTGGAACAATATAGTCCAATTCTTTAGAATTCTTACTTTCTCTTTCAAGGATATAAGCACTCCCTTGAGGTGGATCCCATAGATCCTTGAAGAAATGGTTTTCTTTCTTTATTTATTGAAGTTTGTGACCTGACTTATTGACTATTTGATGAAAAGTGTTTGAAGAATACTTAGGTATGACCACTAACTAATAGTTACCATCATCTTCTGGATCCTTAGTTTTTAGGATATTATGCATGCTTAGGATATAAAGGATTCCCATATAAAATAATATCTCTTTTTTTTCTCTTATATTATGGGGAATATAGAAGGTTATTAATTTCTCCACAACAGTAATATTTAGTTCATCTAGTAGCTTAAGTAAGCCTTCTGAAATTTTATTAATGAGAACTCTTTATTTGACCTCCATTGTCATCTTCATCAGAAGAATACTTAGCAAACAGAATGGTGGGGTTTCTTCATCTGAAGAGTCGGTGTCTCTCCCTAGATGAGAAGGGGCGAAAATCAAACTTGTGATCTTCTTCTTCGCTTGAGTGATGGAAGCAAAACTTTTATCAGTGTAAAATTTTTGGTAGTACTTCACATCATTGTAATGTATCTCGTGAACATCAAAAGGATGTATATTTCTATCAATTTCACATTCATCACCATCCTCAAAGTATTTAAGACATTGACGTAGGGTTGATAGCACTACCTTATTTTTATGTAACCATAGTCTCCTTAATAGTATTTGTATGACGAATCAATGTTGATGATATAGAACTTAGCATTAGTCATTAATTTTCCTATTTTTAGAGTTATGATTATAGCTGCAAGAGCCCTTCGACTATTTTGATTAACCTTTGGATGATTATAACTTCGAATGATAGGTGACACATGTCTGAAGCTAAGGCCCTTAACATGTGGAGAGTCATCAAATTAACTGAAGAGTCTAAATCAATGATGATGAGATTTATTTTGATCACATCACTATTCCCAGTAACAAATAATGGTCTATTATGGTCTGTTATCCCTAGTAGCATGTTATCATTTGTGAAAATGATGGTAAAAGTCTAATGAGCATATAAAGACTTCTTCATTTTCTCTTCAGTAAAGTATGCCTAGTGATCAATTGGGTTTTGTAGAATATCTACCAACGTGTCCTTGAGTTCTTGTGACATTATTAGGGTATCAAAGATACTTAGCATAGTAGGGATCTTTTTGAGATAAGTTGATATGTTATATTCTACCTTTTTAAATGCAGGTTTAGCTTGCGAAGGTTTGGTGTGCTCGTTTATATGAATTTCTCTATCTGTCTCTGGAGATGTTCTTATTCCTAGATACTAGAGCTTGTCTTGGTGGTAGTGCTTTACCACCTCTGAGTTGTATTTGGTTTGTATTCTTCAATTAGATTCTAGTATCATGAGACTAATAAGGTTCATTCCTTAGAGTCACTACTAAAGTTGATTATGCGACAAAAGGTGGTGGATCGTTGCCTCTCTAATTGATAGTTTTTTTTTTGGATATTTTCAAAAGATATGATTGGATAATCATCCCATTCAACATCAGAATTGGGCATATGGGGCCTTATTATAAAGAGATTTTTAGATACTCTTTAGATGAACCCTTCAATTTTATTAGCTGGCATGACCTTCTTTAGGACTTCGTATTTAGGATATTTCTTTCGTGGATGTTTAGATTGGCCCAACACAAGAGTTGAGTGGGCTCTAGCATTAGCTTTCTTAATCCTATCTCGAAATGGCTGTTTTTTCTTTTAGCAGTTACTGATATATGGCTTCCCAAAATGATTGTAAAGTTGTTTTGACTCAAACATAAAGTCATATTCAACATTTGTGTCCTATATGTATAATTCCTCTAATGTTGGTAGGAGACACCCTTCCACAGGTTTTAGAACTGAGGCTTCACCAAGTTTAATGAGTTGACTATGTGCTGCTAGATCACTTAACAACATTTGAGATGACTGCTTATTAGTGTTTACCTCGAATATGTGACATGCGATAAGAGACAGTGAGCTCAGGTAATTTTCTTTAATAGCATATGGGTTTTTTAACTTATCTCTAAAGTAGTTAGCACGAATGATCATTTTTATCCTGGGGAGGATTGGTAGATGATTTTTCACCACTCCTAAGGATCTTTTGTGTAGTTTTACTTTCGCTGCTAGCACCTTTTTTGTCTTCTCGACTTTCTCATAGAGCATAGTAGTTATGTTTGACATACTTTCCATATGTTTGCATATGTTTGTTCAATATTTGCATTTGCCCCTTGACAAAATTTATGTTAGTTGTATCTAGTTCTTTCATAATATTTAACTATAGTTTGAGCATGTCATAGTCATATTCACGAGTGAACTATTCTCTAAAATAGTCATCTCGAGAGTAGCACTCGAGGAGACCTATGTGATCTTTCATTTCATCAGTAATATTCCTAATGAACCTATTCACTTCTTCTTACCTTGTGCCCTAAATTTCACCGTTATTGAAATAACGGAGTAGAGATTGACTTGGTTGTGAATCTCTGATAGTAAATATGGTGAAGCATGTTGTCATTGAAAGTTCACTTTTTTTATTTTTCACCACAGGGTCATCTAGTAGAGTTCTGAACTTGTCAGGGAAGAATTTCTTAGGAGTTACTTGGCTTTTTTCTCTTTGGATATTTTTCTCTAGAGCATCAATGTATTCTTAGATGGCTGATTTCTTAACATCGTATTCATTTGGATGAACTAACTTCTTTTTCTTACTTATATTCCTTTTCTTTTTGATGTTTTGGGTAGATAGGGGAACTTGTTTTGATAAAGCTTTCTTCACACTATCACAGAATTTTTGAAATTTTTTACCATCTTCTTTATCAGTTTCTTTAGCCTTTTAAAAATATTGATCTCCCACAAATGCTCTTACTTGGTGTATGCTGTGCTTTTTCCCCGAAGAGAAAATCAGCAAGTGGTTCATATGTCTCAAATATATTAATGTGATTGATGTGTTTAGTAGGTGTTTCAAATAAGACCGACTTCAAGAGAGTTAACTTACCCTCTTGATATTGCCTTTCGACCCAATCCTTAAATACAAAGTAGTCTTTAATTGTATTACCCAATATTCTATGGTAAGGATAACAGTTTAGATAATCCTTTTTATTGGTTTCATTCGGCCTTTGTATTCCAGAAGTTGAAGGTCTAATCTTAGGGTATGTTAGAAGATTTTGCCCACCCTCTCTTTTTTAAAAGAGTATTTTTTTTCTTGAGCTTTTATTGAAAATTATTAGATGATTCTGTTTCCCTATCTCCTCCAAGAGTTGGTAGTTTTTGAGAGTTACCTATACTCATGGTGGGGTTTGTAGGTTTCTTGTGTTTATTTGTTGCAAATGTTGTACTCACATTTTTAAAAGCCTCCTCTTACTTTATTTTATCTTTTTCTATTTTGAGATTTTGCAAATTAGATAAGTCCAAGGGACCAATTTTCTCTAGCTTCTTGACTTGTGCAATTATATTTTGAAAAATATGAATAGAAGAGGCACTTAAATAGTACACCATCTAGTTTCTCCTTATGTTACCAAAAACTAGATTTATAGTTTCAAATTAGTTTATGGATTGTTCACACCTAATACTAAGATTTCTCTATCGTGCGATGTATTCCAAACTCAATTCATTATTGTGTTTTGGTATTGAGATAAGGTCTGCAATGGTCATTTTATCGCTGACTCCTTCTATTTTAATTCAAAATTTTTTTTCATTTGTGACCAAGTTTGTATGGACTTGGTTACAAATTAGCAAACCACTCAAATTCCACCCCATTAACTTTGTTGAAAATTGATGGAGTAACAATAAAGAGTTATTACTTGAGTCCCCATATAAAGTCATAAAATGAGTTATGTGTTATTTAGGATTACCAATGCCATTAAATTGTTTAAATGTAGGCTTTGCATAACATTTAGGATATAGTACATGGGCGTAATAACTAGACTATGATTTATCTGCATCATTTATTATGCTTGTGTCATTCTCTTGTCTCAGTTGTGTAGCTATCATTCATTTGCACTTATTGTTGAATGTACATTGATAGTTCCATATTGGTAGGAATTTTTGAGTTGGGGGATTGGATATCACTTGCTAATGAAGGAGGTGCTTGTGAAGAACCTACAATTTTAGGGATTCACCTATAAGGGGTATGTATTCTACCACTTCTACAACTATTTAAGATGACTGTTGAGATTATTCCAACTTGCTAAGCTTTTGTCTCATATGTATTATCATATCCATCAAGTTCATAACCTTCTTTTGAGCTTTATCTTTCTTTTTCACTTATTGTTTTAGTTGTTCTTGCAGTGCTTCTATGGTCATTTTCTCATTAGAGCTTTTAGTTATTATCAAAGCTTCTATCAAAATATGATGGTCTACGTCTTGAGGATTAGGTCTCGACTTGGTGTGTTTTGGATTGAGTTTGACTTCTCCCATCAGCTGAGTTACCTCATTTAAGAGTTTGCTCATGGAACGAATAGTTACATCTTATCTCTAGCACGATAGTAAGGATTAATTCATAAGGGCTCTTTTTTTGTAAGTTTCCTTCGTACAACCTTCTTTTGACATTTGTTCTATTGAGGTGGGTTCATAGTCCTTTTAAGAGTCATGGTGAGAAATGACTCTGACCATATAAGTGATCTCCCTTTTAGGAGCCTCAGGCTGGGTTGTAGTTTTATAGTGGTTCTTGCTATTTTATTTAGTTATCCGCCCTTTTGCCACAATATTGAGATAGGACTCTGCCTTCTTTAACTTGCTTTTATCCTTCTCTAAACCACTTAATGGAGCGAAAGAGTTAGAGGTTGGAATAGTAATGACCATCTTCATCCAAGGGGCGAACCTCCCAAGTCAGTTGAAAACTCCAGCAACATTTTCTTTACTTGTGATAGTAAAGATGAATTCTTTTACGTCCGTGCACATATCCAGCCTTGCTTTTGATTGCCCCCTATTAGGAGTTGGGTGAAGGTGATCAAAAACTGAGTTTTGTTTCAAACCTAGTCTCTAAAAGACTGATGTCTTTGTCAGTTTAGGCTCAGTTTTTGACTCTTTATTATATTGACCTTTCTTATTTGAAATGACGATATTGGGTTTTTTCGTGATGGAAAGTGAAAAGTGGACTGATCTTGCATGACTGCAACCTCAACTAGTATGATAAAATGTGCTCTCTTGAACTAAACAGCCTCGAAAATGGTTTCAAACTTGATTTGAACTTTAGTTGCTTTTGTGACAACCATCAATTGAGGTAGACACATAGTCGTTACTGCCCCTAAGATGATGGTGTACTTTAGGGTAGAGAAGTTTTTTATTGATGCTATTGGATACTTTCTTCTGCAAGAAGGAACACTATTGGTTTTGTAATTTTATCTCATTAATGCCTCTATCGTATTAGCTAATTTTTTACACTTAGAGGAGATGTCAAGTCCCATTTGGCATGACATAATTTATGGGATTGATTTTGATAGTCTAAGAGTGACGGAGACCCCGATGAGCGATCTTGATATACAAATCAAAGTTTATTTTAATTTAAAGTGTGTTATTAGATATTGTGGGAATATTAATTTTCAACATGTATAAGCCCCTATTGTTAATTATCCCGACAATTGTCAGGAACCTCCTAAGATAAAAAATCTATTTAATAAAAATAGAGATATAAAAAAAAAGAGAGAATTCGATTAATTTTAAGAAATGGTACATAACTTAAGTAAAGGTATATCCTCAATTCACAACAAATTTCAACATAAAATCATAAAAAATATGAAAAAGGAGAAAGAGAAAAAGAGTGGAGAAGAATCTTTGATATGTGTTGTTGCCTTGCCTCCCCGTGCTACACCACATGGCATCTAGCTCAAATTGATTCCATTTTTTATAAATATTGATGACATCGTCTAATAGGATATGGAAGGAAATGAGAGAACTTCAAAACATTTTCAATAGTTTTGAATACTAACGATAACTTTATTTAATTTGAAGTATTTTCATTAGTCAAGAAGGTGTTGGTGATAGCTTCATTGACTTTGAAGTATTCCCATAGTTAATAAAACATCAGTAATAACTTCATTTGGTTTAAAGTGTTCGCATAACCAATAAGACATTGGTGATAATTTCATTGGTTATAAAGTATTTACATAACTGATAAGGCGTGAATGATAATTTTATTGGTTTTGAAGTGCTTCCATAACTGATGAGATATAGATGATAACTTTATTGATTTTGAAGTATTTCTATAGCTAATGAGATGTAAGCGATAAGTTTATTTGGTTTTAAAGTATTTCTATAACACATCAGGTGTAAACGATAACTTTATTTGGTTTTAAACTTTTTTTGTAGCTCGTGCGATGTAAGCAATGATTTTATTAATTTTGAAGTATTTACATAGTTAATGGGCGTAAGCAATAACTCTGTTTGGTTTTGAAGTATTTTCATAGCCCGTGAGGTGTAAGTGATAATTTTATTGATTTTGAAATATTTTTATAGACAATAAGGCGTAAGCGATCATTTCATTTGGTTTTGGAATATTTTAATAGCCCGTGGGATGTAGGTGATAATTCCATTTGGTTTTGAAGTATCTCCATAGCCTATTGGGTGTAGGTAATAATTTTATTAATTTTGAAGTATTTATATAGCTAATGAAATGTAAGTGATAATTTTATTTGGTTTTAAAGTGTTTCTATAGCCAATGATATATAAGCACTAATTTTATTCAGTTTTGAAGTATTTTCATAGCCTGTGGGGCGGAAGCAATAGTTTTATTGATTTTGAAATATTTTTATAGTCAATAAGGCATAAGTAATAACTTTATTTGATTTAAAGTATTTCTATAACCAATGAGACGTAAGTAATAATTTCATTTTGTTTTGAAGTGGTATTATCCACTGCTTGTGGGGCTAGACATAGCCTTGGAATACTACCAAAGTCTCATGTAGCATACTTGACAGAACTTAGTTTAACTCAGCTTAGTTCTACTCGAAATAGTTCTGGTTTGGATTATGATGGTAACATCACCTATTGTTCATAGTTTCAAAATATCGTTGAAGATTCAGCACACCACGTGGGACTCGGTTTGGCTCTATTTAGTTCATCAGGATTAATCTATTTTGGGTTCGAGTTTGGTTTGGAATCAGTTTAATATTCAATACTTAATTTTGATTTGAGTTTGAATTGATTCAACTCGATTAAATTTTGATTAAATTATAATTCACTAACTCCTTCTTAGAAGATACATTCTAGTTTTCTATTCCCAGAACCTTCAGTCACTGGGTTCATGTTGATGCTTTATAGTATGATCAAAGGAACCATGTGAAATATCTATCTCAAAATCACTGCTGGTATTGATAGTGAATGTTCAATAATGAATTTAATTCACTAAGGTTGGCATTAATTTTCAGAAGAACATTTATCAAATACTGATCATTGACTCTAATTGGAACAGTATTGATTTCAATTCGAGTTTAACTTAATTCAGTTCAATGTTTAAAATTTGATTTTAGCTAAAGTCAGATTCCATGTAATTCAAATCAAGTTCGACCTTGAGTTGAACATTTATCGGATTCAGGTTTGCATTTTGATGGACTTTAATTTAAGTTCAAGTCAACTTTATTCAACTTAGTTTTAGTTTAGATTTGGCCTGGTTCTAATTTGACTTTAAGTTTAATCCTTCAATTTTAACCCAACTAGAATTTGATTTAAGTTTAGTTCAATCTAGATTAGATTCACTTTGAACAACCCAACTTAAACCTGATTAGAGTTGGGTTTGAATTGGTTTGGTATGTATTAACTTAATTCGGATTTTGGATCTAATTTCAATTTGATTTTTAGTTTATTTATATAATTAATTTAGCTCTATTTGATGGTCGATTTAGATTAATTTAACTCTGTTCATTTATTCTAGCCTACTTAAATGTGGTTAAGTCAGTGGAATTGAATAAATTTGTGTTTAATCAATTTGGTTTGAGAGTTTTTGACTGTCATAATAATTTTGGGTAAGTTTGTGGGCTGATTTTATGTATGGCAACTTGAAGGCTGACCTATTTTCGGCAGGTTCAAAAGTTAGTTTGAGTTTGGTGAATCTGAAGGCTGACTTATAGTTTCAGCAGAACTGAAGGTTGGTCTGGGTTTGGCAGACCCGAAGGTTCGCTTAAGTTCAATTGGTCTGAGTTTGGCAGGTCCGAATGTTGATCTATATTCGACGGACTTGAAGGCAAGTTTAAGTTTGCCGTATTTGAAGGCTGATCTAGTTTCGACGAATTCGAAAGCTGGCTTGAGTTTGATAGACCAAAATACTAGCCTAGGTTTAAAGGACCCAAAAGTTAATTTGTAGTTTTGGCAAAACCAAAAATTAACTTGAGTTAAACGATATGTTAAAAATTATGGATTTGAAATTTAATTTATATTCAAAATTATAGGTGGCTGTGATATTAATAAAATTTATTGACACGCAAAAAATCATGAGTAACCATAATATTAATGAACTTTATTAATATGTTAAAAATCAAAATAATCACGGTATAGATAAAATTTATCAATATGCCAATGATTACAAGTGATTGCAGTCGTAGTTAGGCAAAAATAGCGAAAAAAAACTCCAAGCCTTTTTTCTTTTGACAGCAACCTTTTATTTATTTATTTTTTCTTTTATTTTTTTATTTCTTCTCCGCTCCCGTGTCGTAACCCTTCTTCCCACCAAAGCTTTACTGGACCATGGCGGCTCGGCCTTCTTCTCAGCTGGAACAGCCAGATTTGATCTGTCTTCCTGGCGGCAAGGCGGAGGGGCACTCCTGCCCCTCATCTCGTGACCGGATCTGGCGATTTGAGGCTGGATCCGACCTAGAGCCGCACCATGAGATGGAGAGCGGCGAGGTGGGGCGGAGTGGTGGAAGGGATGCGTGGGTTGGGATGCGGACCGGTGAGGCCGGTGGTTCGCGCTGGACACGGAGGAGGGTCGTGGTGTGGTGCTCGCCACCGGAAAGGCAGGCTAGTGCAGTTGAATCTGGTGGCGATGTAGAGGAGGAAGCAGGGCCGGCGTGGGCCCAGGAAGGCGAGCCGATAGTGGACAGGGCTCGAGCAGGTGCATGGTGGCACAGGTGGCTCGGGCCTGCGCAGGTGCGGCAGGATTGGCAATGGAGCTCCGGCGGCTGCAACTAGGGTTTAGGTGCGGGGAGGCGTGCGGTGTCGCGAGTGGCTCAAGCCTGCGCGGGCACGGCGAGCTGTGATAGGGGCGGACGAGGCAACAGGGAGGGGGGAGAGGGAAAGAGAGGGAAATTAGAGGTAAAAGTAAGAAATAGAGGAGAAGAATCACCTTATTTTTTCTTTCGTATTTCCTCGTTGATTTTGATGACAGTCCCCCGGATCTCCTCCCTTTTTAATCTTCGTCTTCTCTCTCTGCCTTGGTTCTGATCTTTTTTTTTTTTTTTTTCTTTTTTGCATATTTTTTTCACCTACTTTATGGGACTCAAAAAGATTTGAATTAAATATTTAATTAGATGAATTTAAAATATTGTGTGATTATGATTTAATGATGAGATTATATTTCTAAATTATGCTAATGACATGTAATTTATTAATTGAGATTTATTTTTTTAGTGAAGAAATTTAGGATTTGTAATATTTTGTGATGGCAAATTTTTAGGGAGTTATTTGTAAATTTTTTCTGAAAAATGGACCAAAACATAATTTTGTAAATCCTAAGGGTTTTTTTATAAAAAAAATATTTATAAAATCCCGAAATTTTCAAAGTTTTAAAATAAAATTTAGAATTATTTGTGAATAAAAATCTTCGGTGAGTTTATTTGCAAAAATCAGAAATTTTGGGAGTTTACTTTTCAAATGGTTTATTCACAAATTCTAACTTAATTCAAATCTTATTTTGGTTTTTGATTGAAATTTGGACTCAATCCAATTTAAGATTTTATATTTAAATTTGACTAATCATGAATCCAACTTAAAATCAGAATAGAGCTATAAAATCTATTTAAACATGTAGTAGTTCGAATCATATTTATCAAAAAATATGTAATAAAATTTTAATCTTTGATTTATGACTCAGACATTGAATGCATGATCACACTTAGGGCTGCTAAGTTCACCTGAGGAATTTGATATTTTTAATACAAATATGACCTATTTGTCCATGTATGATTATCTGTTCACACCAAATGTTGATGGTACTTTGATTGGCTTATTTTTGAGAATTATTTTGTTTTTCTTTAAGCATATATTTGCAAGCAAACATAGTTTTCATGGTTTATGTATACAACGCGATTTATGTTTGACTTATTTGCCATCAGGATCAGCTCCCAAATAAGATTTGAATGTGAGATGAGTTTATTCTGGGATAGAACTTTTCATTTATTCCTCAAACATGTGAAGACAACATACTGTACAGTTTACTTCGGCACTTACGTGCATCATGATTTTTTTTCTTTCAAATTTTCTCCTTAAATCAAGTGGCACTATTGCAACGAATTAAAAATGATGAGGATGATTTTTGCTCTTCTGCAGGTGTTCTGTGAGAACTAATTTGTGCAAGAGAGGATAATGGATTCAAATGATTTAGAGCGAGAAAGGGGAATTGCCATTCCTAGCAAGAACACATCAATTTCCTACCAAGGAACCAAGAAAATGATGCTCCTCGTCACTCTGATTTTGGTGGTGAAGTGGAATGTGTTCTTAACATGGTCGAAGTTGTTCTTCTTGTGGTACTAAATTTGCAGCCTTGGTAGCATAAGCTCAAATCCCATTTAGAAAGAAAATTTTTTCTAATACATTAATAATGTTTACAAGAACTTCAATCTGTTGCTAAGCTTAGCAATTCATAGCAAATTTCTATGTGCTATATATGAGTTACATGTTTTAGAATTATTTTAGATAATCATGCAACAAATGTTCCAAAAATTTTGGATAAGGATTCTTTGGGCTAAAGCACTTCAACATCCAAAATTTTCTACCAAAAAGTAATTCAGAGGCCATGAATAGATAGCAATATCTTCATTGATGTATTTCATAAAAATTGTTATTCAAGTTAGATGATAGGTATTCAGTATATTGAGTTTGATATTAAAGAGCCATTGATTTTTCAAATATTATTTTCCTAGACATTTCCAAAAGATGATTCTCCAGGCTTCTTGATGCCTCAAAATTCAAAATTCTGATGCTCTCTGACACAGTACTATAGACCTCAAATGCTATGTGTTCATCATCTAATATTTTGATTGGTCTTTCTGCAGGTAGATTCTGTAGAAGGCCCAATGCCACAGACTAGATTTGTTTTGAAGAAAGCTCTAGAATTTGGACACGCTGTAGTGGTAGTTCTACATTTTAGCTTTTTATCAAATTAAATGCTACTGATGAACAGGTAATTTTCTGTGTCAGAAAAAGAAAATCACTATTTGGTTTAACTCCTGATCATATTGGCAATATATGCAGTGTGATTTTATATATGCAAGTGGACTCAAGGGGAACCCGGGGGTATCTCCAGAAAACCTTGCAGATGACCTTAGACCGCTTTCTGAGTCTATTCTTAGATGCATACCAGAGCCACGCATTGATAAAGATGGCGCTTTACAGAGGCTTGTCAGTGGTTTTCCTCGACATTAGTAGCTTTAATGTCTTCAATCTTCTTTTTGTTCAAAATTGGCAATTTTTTTGCCTTACACATTTAGCTGTTACCTAGGTGTTCTGGTTCTTGCTTCATTTAAAAGTGGTATTGTTGGACAACCATAACCTAGATGTCCTTAATAAATTTATACACAATTATGATTGTTCTTAAACATAATTTCCTATATATTATGCTTCCACTAGATAACAAGAATATGAAGAAGCCAGTTAATCCATGCATAACATGAATCCATGAGTAGTATGCACAGATGAACTTACAATGTTTTACTTTGCAGCTAGTATCCCAAAACTAATTCTACCAATTATATTTACACTGTGTTGAGCATGCCTTTTTCCAACACTGCTTGGAGGGGATCAACTTCTGGTCTGCTATTTGTAAAAATTGAAGTTATTTAAGATATGTTTCTCAAGATACATTTCACAATTGTTTTGAGAAACATATCACTCCAAACTGCAGGCTACAAATATTGAATATGATGAACATATAGGGAGAATAGCAATTGGGCATTTACATGCTGGTGAATTGCAAAAAGGAATGGAAGTGAGGGTACAAATTCTTCCACCAATAATTAGTAATCAATTTATATTTATTTTCAGCCCTTTAGAGTTCCATTTGTTGTGTTGTTCAATCCTTGTTGAACTGGATATGCTAGTTTCAGGAATCCAATGAATTCTGATCTCAAATTTCACATAATTTATCAATTTCGCGTATTAGCTTCCTCTGGAGCTTCCCTCAGACAACCTTTTTTCCCTTGCCTCCATTTTAGCCTAGGTTTTACTGGGAATGCCTTTTGGTTGGATTGTTATCCAAAACAGCAATATGGTTCTAAGTCTTGTTAAAGACAAATGATCTTGAGCATATCCATGAATTCTTCAAATAATAAAAATGAATATGGAACCTGTATTAATAAGAAATCTATGCTGTGGTAGTTCTTGGTAGGTCTTGACATTACTTCTTAAGTCTAGAAGGGGCTTGAGAGTATTAGTTGAATGAACAGGCATAGAGTACTCCAGTTAATACCTCTTCATAACAAGGTATGCATTCTCTTCTCAATTATCTGGTAAGATTGATTTGGTGGTTATGCCAATCAAAATTTTCTTGGTTGAATAATTTAATACAAATTTATTACTTGGCATCAATTTTAATGCAGTTATTTTCTTGTCATTGCATTGTAGGTGTGCACATCTGACGAAACATGTAGATTGGCCAAAATTAGTGAGTTTTTTGTGTATGAGAACTTTAGTAGAGTTCCAGCTGAAAGAGTTGGAGCTGGTGATATTTGTGCAGTGTGTGGTATTAGTGACATAATGGTGAGTTCTTGGTTTTCGTTTTTTATTTATGATAACATGAATATGGAAATATTGGTATAAGTTTCTATTCTGCATACTTAATAATCTGATAGTGCAGTTGCAATTTGTGCTATAATCTTTTTCTGCTAAGAATCTTATTTTCTATCATTCTACAGACACTACAAGAAAAGGGTGTATGTCGGCGGTTTCCAAATACTCCCAATACTAAAAAAACACCGAAAGAAGATTATCGGCATTTTATAAATGCCAATAATAATATAGTCGTGAATGTTTTCGACGTTTCTTTGCTATCGGAAATATCTTTTTTTGGCGTTTTATGAGGCGTTTGAAAAAGGCCGACAAAAGGAATTTTTTCTGACGTTTTCTGACATAAATGCTGGATTTTTCTAATGTTTCTAAGAAAAACGTCAACAGTAGTCTGGAGATTTTCTTGATGTTTTATTGGAAAATGCTGGGAAATCTCTCGACATTTTTTCTGGGAGATGCGGGATTTTTCCTTGTGTTCTTGCCGGGAAAATCCTAGCGTTTCTATGGTTTAGTCTGAGAAAAGTCCCAATTTCCCCGATGTTTTTTATAAAAAACGCTAGTGAATCTCAGCGTTAGAAAATGTTGGGAAAACGCTGAAAATGTTGGGAGATTGCATGCAGGCGTTTTTTGTAAAAATGCTGGAAATACCTAATGTAATGCTAAAATATATTCAGTTTTTGTAGATATCCTGTATCTAATAAATCCTGCTAATATGTTGAAAAATACAAAATATTAAAAATTGAAATTGTAACATATATATTATATATTTGATATAATAGTCCAAAATTAAGTTATATATCACTAACAAATTACATATAGAGTCCTAACAAAATAACATACATGCAAATCTCAAATTAGATGATCAATAATAATGATTGCAACAAGTATAATTCATTCGTATGTACATGCAGGCCTTAGACTGACTTTGTTCTCCCTATAAGAACAAGTAATATATTAGTAACTCACGAGATAAAAATAGAAACTACAATGTAGGTTTGGATGAATATCTCATGAGGTAACGAAGAAGCAGATAGATCTCTTCTGGAGCTCGCCTGTATATCGGATCTCTGATTAATTTCAAATTAGTTTGCTATGTTTAGAATCTGTATATCAATAAGTTAAACAACAAAAAAATAAATTAAGTTAAAAAATAATGAATAAGTTAAGTTAAATAATAACTAATACCATGGAGGCAATAGTGTATCCATCGCCAAGACGAGCCTCTAAGTTCACAAAGGCACACAATAGCTTAGTTATAGTTTTCTAAAAAAAACCAACATATGCATCTATTTGTTCTTATACTTGTATGTTTACAAGCATATTTATTTCAACATTTATATAACGGCATCTAATATAGCTACTCTTGAAGCTACTCTCAGATACTTGTGTAGACGTGGATCCTAATTCAAAAATCCCTAGTCGACCATATCTTTCACAGTAAAATATTTTGGCATAAATTTTGTTTTGAGTTACAATATCTAATTAAGAATCCTCCAATAGTGTTTGTCGCATTTGCTCAATTTGGATATATAGACAGTTAAAGATATAGGCAGATAAGTCATGAATAAAATAAAAAATATATATTCTACATAATTCTCACTATTGCTTCTGTGGATGCCTTGTCGACCAGTTATTCATCTTTTTTTATATAAGAAGTCAAAAATACCTTAAAACTTGATGGCTCAGAATGAGACTGTTCCTCCAACTATATTGAAATATGTAATATTCGAATAATGAACCTGTAAAAGAGTACGTGATATATGTTTACATGATCTCCAAACCATATAGGGAATATTTTATTGTAAATTGTCTTTTTCAAAATTTCATCCTTTACGTCATTAATCTACCTTTATTATCTATGAGTGTGCACTACAAAGTCAACTCAATATAAGTATATGTCAATTATATAAGAGTTAAAATATTATGAAGAGTAGACACAAATTATTATTTACTCGCGATATGGTTTGATCATGTTTTTATTGAAAAGCACATAACGATATGCTTGGGTTTACGCAACTTCATGCATGCAATGAATCTTATACAATGATCCTATTGGTCATCTAACCGCAAAATTAGACTCACTAGTAATTTCGAGAGTATGAGTAAAAGTTGGTTTGAAACTTATTTAGATACATTATGCAAAATATCATGTAATCTTTAGCTAAATACTCTTCTGCTATTAATCTTTCTGGATGAGTCTAATTCGACACGTAATTCTTGAGGCTTAATAGATACCTAATGTATATGATAATGAATGTTACATTAAATCATGAGTAGGTAGATATTGACATGTAATATTCAATTCATTTATAGCTTGTCGAAGATCACCTTTCTATTAGATACATAGAGCGATATTGTATAATGCTAACTATTGCCGCCTCCTTTGGCAAATGAACAAACAAATATTCCATAACATCAAAGAATAATGGTGGAAAAATTTATTTTAGCTAACACAAAACATTGATCTTTTTTTATAACTCTTCAAAATTAGAATGTCGGCCATCTTTTGCATACAATTATCTAAATATACTACTAATTTCAATAAGTGTCTTGGTTACAATTTTCGAAAGACAAATACTAACTGTAATTGATAATAACTATTATATAAGTATATGACAATCATATTTTTTTTAATCAAATATCATCCAAATTTTCAAATTCATGCATTGTGAAATATTTGGTGTATATCCATTAAGAACTTTGACATTTTTCAGAATCCTAAGAAATATATAATTCTCTTATTTGTTTATAGTAAATAGACCGTGAGGCAAGTAAGTTTTGTTATTTCTTTCTTATGGATGGAGTCCTTTCTTTATACCAATTACTTTCAAATTTAGCTGTGCATTCATATTGTTTTTTGATTTTGGTATTTTCAACAATGTTCATAGCACAATATTGAAAAAAAAAATTTCGATATGCATAATATCAAAATTATGTCGGATTTGTAATGTGAACTAGTACAATAAGTTAAAGAACACATATACCTTTTCCTAATTATTCTTATATCTCACTATGTTACCTGTAACTTCTTCTATCGTTTTTTTTTTGAGTTGCCAAGTCATTTACTGCACCAATGCCTCCTTTAGTATGTCTTATTCAGATTGTCTAGCAGGAGAACTTTATTCGTATGTCCCATCAAATGATGACTTATCTTACCAAAACTTATAATTTGTTGGTAAAAATTGTCGATGATACATATAGTAGAATTTGCGATCATATTTCAACAAACGAGAGCGTGTGTTCTTCGTACAGATTGGATAAGTCTTTTGTTCTCTAGTTATGTAATTGGATAAATATGCATTTGCAGAAAAATTACTAAAAGTCCACATCAATACTGCATACATACAAAATATTTTCTTTCTACCATTATCATATGCTGGCACATCCGCTTCCCATAATTCTTTTTATTTTTCAATCAATGGTTGTAAATACACGTCTATATTATTTCCTGACCCTCTTAGTCTCTCAATAAGCATAGATAAAATAAATGATTGTTATTTCATACATAACCACAGAGATAAGTTGTAAGGAATTAAAATAACGTATTGTCTTTTATAGTTTTGATGATGACCAAATTATATATTTGATGATTTCTTGAGTAATATAGATTGAAGTATACTCTAGTTCAAAATGGAGATCAAGGTCATTTGAAAAGCTTAAATGTAAATAAACTTAAAGGTAAGGTGTGATAATGGATCAACGAATGGAACGTAAAGAAATGTATATGATTTGAAAAATGCTCAATATATCAAGATCAACATTAATTAGTTTTAGATTTTTATTTTTTTAATTATGTCAAAAATTTGATTTGAAATCATTTTATTTAGAGCATTTGTTGCGCAGGGTGCTCTAGTAAGTGCTATAATATTACTACGATAAGTGCTACAGTATTACTGTAATATACTATAGTACCAAACATTCGATTCATGAACCAAATGTTTAGTTGGCTTTTTGAGTCTGATTGAACTAGACATCTATTATAGAATCGGACATCTAGTAGAAGTTCAAAACTTACTCTGTGAATTGGAATGAGACATTCGGTTCTCTAAAACAGACATCCGGTATAAGTTTTATGCATGACTATAGCTAGTTTTTTAACTGTTGGAGCGAATCAAGTTATGGGATCTCACTCCTAATAGATAAATTCAACCCTAAAGATATACATAGATATGTTTGAATTGCTCTAAATAGTTTTTACATCTTCCAATTTGTTTTAGAGATCAAAGCTCATTCAAGTCTTCTAGCCAAGAGTGCTCTAAATCTTTATTTTCACATCAAATTTTCTAACCCTTGTGTCTAATCTTGAGAGATTTTATTGTGAACTTAACTTGTATCATTTGTTTTCATTTTTCACGTGTAATATACTATAAGGTTGTTTTGAGTTATTGATAAACTTTATTCTGGATTGGAGTTGCATCTTGCCGGTTGTAATAAACAGAGTTATATGGGATAGGTCTCACCAAAGAAACAATACGCTAGTGGAGTGTTGAAGTTCTTGAAAATGAGATAAGGATTGTGGAGTAGGAGTAGTTGGCATTCGAACCACGTTAAATCACGGTGGCATACTTTCATTTCTTTATTTATTTCATAGCATTTGTAGTTTGATTGAGATTTAGATGGATTTGCTTTGATAATTTAAATTGGTATTTTTTTATTGAAAATTATTATTTGTTCTATTATATTTAATTCACTCTGTCTTTTAGATTGCCATATAAACTAACACAACGGGTCATATACTGTGTGATATGTTTATTATTTTGAAAGAATTAAACCCATCTGAAGCTAACCTCAATCGTACATTACAATAATTTATTGCAAACTAAAGAAAGTTATTATCAAAATCCTTTCAAGTAATGTTATTTGTTAGATGTCGAAGTGATTCATTTGCTACTCTGCTCTCAGCATGTTATTTCATGTGTAGTGATATTTTTTCTGACATAAAAAGTTATAATTTCGACTTCAAAGAGAAATATCTAATCACCTTCATTGGTATCTTTCTTATTTTTTTGACTATCAGCATCAATATCACTTTTTCATTGCTTGTATCATGGTAATTTACAATACTTACAGTATATATCTAACTTACTCTCTCATTTCTGTAAAACATACAATGCTTAGGATAAATATGAATTTTTCTGCACTCAAGACCCATATCTTTTATAATACTCCAAAACTCACAATAAGAACTTAAAAATAAAGTAATATCGTGAAATGTGTTCTTCAAAACCTCTAATAGGATGCTAAAAGATTTGTTATTTCATTAACATTTGGTTTTTATGGTTAATAACCGCATGATAAAAAATAAAAACATAAAATTCTTACATACATGGTATAATTTTCTATTAGTTTCATTTAATAGTTTAAAAAACTTTATATTAGTATTCTCTGAAACTTCTGCCAACATTTCTCCACTTGTAATACCAAATGCATTATGCAACAAACATTCAAGATCATTATTATCTCCATTATGCACTTCAACTGATCATGTAATCTAATGATTATATTATGTTGTGTTTATACCATGACTCCTCTTTATGACAAGTCTAATTCGTATATGATGAATTTCATCCTCTTACTATTACATATTTATAAATTTCTTTTCTTGTCCAATTATATATATTTACATAATTAATAAATGAATATATTATCATCTCATCAGTCCTTTTCTTCATATAGGCATATTCAAGAAACACAAAAATTTCTGCGATATATTTTCGGGTTAACCGATTCTTTTATGTTGATATAACTTTTATTCATCATTCCTATACTTCTAGCATTAAAAAACTTCAATTAAAGAAAAACAAAATCTATGTACAAGAAGATAAATATCAAAGCCATAAATACTTAAAAGCTAGTTATTCTCTTATCAATGGACTTCCTTTAACATGAAAGGAGATCTAATTGTAGATGATTATCTATTTCATAAGAATCACAAAGTAATTCATAAAAAATGATCACTTAATTTAAGATAAAGTTAACTATTCACACATATGTTACTCATTAGAGAATACATGTCACCTATCAATATTGCCAACCAATCCTGGTGCTATATTCATGACACCACCACTTACTTCAAAAGCAAGAACAGGGAGTGCACTACAACAACAAATGAAATGTTGCCATACAACAGGTCATATATTTGAAATCGCGGAGAAGGAAATTTTTCTTCCAAAGCATGCCCAAGGAAATGATCAGAACACAAAAGTGAGAGGACACAATGCAAATGTTAATAAAATGACTATGGTACCATGTCAAAGAAAATGGGAGCTTCTTAAACAATGATTATCTGTTTGGCAAACATTATCGGTTATGAAACTGTAGATCAGTTCAGAAGATGAAGCAGGAAAGGACAAACCTCCATAACTAGACAAAACTACAAAAAATCAAGAACTACGAGTTCAATTATGGGGAACAAACATTTAGAGTTGTCAGAAACTACTAACTGATAGCTAAATGCTAGCATGAAAATGCTAGTTAGAAAAATCTAGGTATTGCGCTAACAAACTCTGGAGGAATTAGCATAGAGGACTAACTGTAAATGTTGGTGCACTCTGGTCAGCTAAAAAAATCAATAGGTAACATCCAACAGCCAATGACAACAAGACGAGTTCTACTGAGAAAATAATAGGAGGAACAACACGCAATATGAGAATCTACATGCCATCATTCTGAAGCAAGTCACCTGTCTGTTCTTTGTTGGATCGAATATTTGTTGCTGCCTTTTTCTGGCACACATTAAGAGATAGATCACCAGGTCTCTGGTGAATGCCTACAATTTGACCTTTGTACACTTCCACGCCAGGGCCAACGAACATTTGCCTTCTTTCTTGTGCACTGAAAAGAGCATAAGAGGTGGTGGTTCCATCTTCAAAAGCAACGTGTATAGTAACTCAACTTATTTAGCTTGTAGAAATTCTAACTATCTAACTAGTTAACACTAACAAAGTATGTCAAGGTAGACAACGAAAATGTAACTCGTACCAATGATCCTTGATCCCGGGTGCTAATATCTCCAGCCCATGGACCATAGCTATCAAACACTGTATTAAGAACTGCAGTGCCACGAGAAGCTGTTAGGACTACATTTTGCAACCGAAGGAGACCTCGAGTGGGGATCTTATATTTAATTAAGGATGTGCCCTCTGACCTGTGAATTCCAATAGACAGCATTGTGTACATCAGCTAATGGAAGAGGTATCTAGAATGAATGAAGCCAAAATTACAAGAGATGAATCTTGCTATGTGGATCACAGTCCAAAATCTAAAGATTTTATTTTTATGTGCCACAAAATAATTGAGTTTGCTCAGTAAAAACAAAAGATTCTATTTGTTCTCTATTTGCGTGGACCAATAAAATACTGAAAAACAGGTCATTCCATGGTGACAAACTGTTTCATATAAAATTATAATTTATTCAAAGGGCATTGAGTATCAAGATGACTAGAATAATTAACCTTGATTTCATAAATTTTGGTGTTATAAGATGAGTGTGCAGGCCATCAAGCAGCTAAATTGTGCGCAAGTCTATTGGTGCATATATGGCAACATTGAAATGCATAGTAGTTTTTGTTCATGTAAATAAGCTTAAATCTTAAGCTCATAAATGCAGAATTAGTGAAGAATAAATAGTTATGGCAAAAACATAAAAGAATGTAGAACTGCTTTAAGTGAACAAGTAAAACTTTCTTTTAAAAAATAATCCAGAGGAACAGGCAAAATATTGGATATGACATGCAAGGAATTAAGAAAAAATGTTGGACATGAAATATCTTTTATCAAAGGGAAGCAGGCATTGACCTGAGTCCTTGCATATCAAACATTTGACCCTGTCTGTTACCAAGAAGTTCAACCACAGGTCCCGTATATTCTTCTGGCACCTCACTGTAGTAATCTGCAATAAAGCCGCAGGTGGTGAAACTATGAATAAGCCAATCCAACTACACGTGTATAACATAACATGGATTAGAAGGATCAGAGAAAGAAAACCAATGTATAGCTAAGGTTTGTGTACATTGGTTATCGTGATCCATCTTTACATGAAGGTCCATCCTGAATGGGAAAACTCACCTCCTCATAAGGCTCTAACAACTTGTCATTTGCCTTTTTGCTGACAACTTTTAGTGAACCTACCATAAACTCATATCCTTCTCTTCGCCTACAAAATATTGCCAACAGAGTAGCATGTGATGATAAAAGTCAGTAAAAAAACCCAAAAATGATGGGAATTTGATTCTTACATATTTTCAATCAAGATGGTGATGTGCAATGTTCCCCTTCTACTAACAACAAATGTATCAGATGTTTCACCGTCTTCAACTTTCATTGTCAAATTCTTCTCAAGCTCACGATACGGCCTATCACACAGATTACAGCTAGTAACGAACTTCCCCTGTAGATTTGACAAATTAAACAGAACATAGCTGGCTGAGGTCAGAATATGCTTAGTAGCGCTATAAAAGCATTTTCTATCAGAAACTACCATCACAATTTCAAGCATGTACTTCGATGCAGATACTGAAGCAACACAAAGACTGATTGCCGGGAATAATTGCATGCAGTGGATAAAAATCTCAAAATTTTGCAACTTCTAAAGCATCTGTGCACGTTAAGAACAGACGCTAAACAAAGTCCACCAGATGTCCAGATGAACATGCACATGTTGGCAAGCACACATCCAAGGTGTTCAGACATGCCTGGGAAACACACATGGAAGCAATATGCCATTGATTTAGATGGAAATCATCATAAGCATGTCCAAGAATACTAATCCTGGTGCCATGTTCTTACTCATAGTTTTGTATATCCTTTGTTCTATAGATATTATAGTCTATTTCATCCGTCAAATCAGAACTTCAACTTCCAAACATTTGACTTACTGAAATTTTCAGGCCTAGGTATCTTGTTCATGATTTTTTCAAAAAATAAATCGAGTTACACCTTCTGAACTCTCACTACATTGGTATAACTTCCTGATGGAGTTCACTGGAAAATACTATGTAGTTCTGCCAACGGTCCTTGAGAGGATATTCATTGCATACAATTATCTTATAAGAATTATCACCTAAAATGTGCCTCCAACTCATTTGAATTCATTTCAAATCGACATATATTGTCCTTCAAAATTCAAGAATCTACTTCTCGGCCAACAAAATGGTGAAGTGTTTATTGAGAAAGACATTCTAACTGTGGGCTCTTCAACTTTAATGGAAGGCAGTACCTTCCCAAAACTTTTTATCAGTAATAGTTTCCCCAATCTCACTACAAAAAACCAGACTATTGTCGGCGATTTCTTTTTGATAGTAGAAAAAAATGCTAGTTTTTTGCAGTGTCGAGAAAACACCCACAATTTTTGGTGTTTCAACATGGAATGCCGGAAACTTCCGGCGTTTACAGTTGGAAGGATTCAGATTATTCACATTTTTGGGAAAAGTAAGTCTCATCTTTACCATTTGTATATGTTCTTACCATGTCCTTTTTGCTCGCGCTGTAGTTGGCTCATGATAGTTCTCCATTTTATAGGTCGGACTTAGATTTTACTATTCATGTGCATAAGAATTTGACAAGTATCTACTGTTTCCTGCATAAACATGATGGAAGTATACAAATATTAACATTGGCTGCTGTTGGGGAAAATATCAATGTCCACCACAATTCACGATATAAAAGAAGAACAAAAAAGGAGAAAAGATAGCAGATAAGATATATATGTGGAGAAGACGATCCAAAGAATATTATATTGATGAGAAAAGAAAGAAAAGATTACAACGATGGAGACGAACTCTAATATCACCAACTCTCACAAAAGACTAAGTAGTCTAACCGTCACAAGACGTCTTGAGAATATTGATCTATATATCTCTTTCTTACTCTCTATTTAGAAACTCTTACATCAATGGTGTATTTATAGATGTGGCCTAATGATGTTTGAATCAAAATAGAAGACTGACTCAAATAAGACTTCTACTAATTTAAGTCTTCTAGTAGAAGATAAATCTAGATAAGGATTAAGCCCACTAAATAACTTCCTAATATAATTAAGACTATCCGGAAAATCCAGATTCGAGACACCATTAAGCCAACAATCTCCACCTTGGCTCGAATCATCTTATTCTCTAAATTTGAATCTTCAATAGATGTCTTTACATTACCTTCTGGTAATTTCACCAGATTTTAAGTATGGTTCTTTTGAACAGAATCCATCTCTTCATTCATAGCAGCTTGTCACCGAGGATAATTCTTATCCTGCACTACTTCTTTATAGGAAGAAGGATCACCATTATTAGTAACTAAAGCAAAAGCTACCATATCTTCAAAATCATACCTTTCAGGTGGCTTTATTTTTCTTTGAGATCTTCGAAGTGGAGTCTTTTCAGAAACTTGATTTTTAGAATTTTCCTGAGAGTCGGGCATACCCTGAATATCATCTTATGAAGGAACTACATGCTCCACCTCCACTTGCATTATATCAAGGGGATTTTTCTTGAGAGATTTTAGCATAACACTTTCATCAAATACTATATCTCTCTCAATAATTACATTTGAAATAGGAGGATCCCACAAACTATAGCCTTTGACACCTTTGGCATAACCCAGAAAAATACACTTTTTGGAACGTGCATCTAACTTATCCTTGACAATATGCACATAAGCAGGGCAAACAAAAATCTTTAAAGAAGAATAATTTACAGGTTGACCAGTCCATACCTCTTCAGGAGTCTTGCAATTAATGGCTGTTTGAAGAGAGCGATTCACAATAAAGCATGTTGTATTGACTGCTTTTGCCCAAAAATCTTTATCAAAATTAGCGGTACTGAGCATACTACGTGCTTTCTCCAATAAGGTTCTGTTCATCCTTTCAGCCACACCATTTTGTTGAGGTTTTCCTGGGATGGTAAAGTGGAGTTTGATGCTTTCATCTTCACAGAATTTGAGAAACTCTGTTGATTTGTACTCTCCGCCATTATCACTTTTGAGGTATTTGATTTTTCTGTCAGTACTTTTTTCAACTGAAATTTTCCACCGTTTGAAACTAGAAAATACTTCAGCTTTATGATGTAAAAAATAAATCCACACTTTTCTGGAAAAATTATCAATAAAACTGACAAAATAACGAGCACCAAATTTTGATGGAATAGGAGAGCACCACACATCAGAATGAATATAATCAATTAAGCTTTTAGTGCAATTAGTACCGGTGTTAAACTTTACCTTGAACTGTTTACTATAGAGATAATACTCGCAGAAATCCAATTTGTATGAGTTGAGACCTTTCAGTAATTTTCTTTTGTTAAACTCACTTAAACCTTGCTCACTCATATGACCGAGACGCATATGCCATAAGTGGGTCATATCAGAAGAGAAAGCCTGAGAAATTGCTGCTCCATCTACAACGATTTTTCCTACTCTGAAGGTGATGTTTCATCAAGAAACGGATAGAGTACCTCATCGGTGAGACTGAGGATGATTATGGTATGTGCACTAGCCTTCTGATTTTCCCATACACTTTCAACGACATCTTCAGGCTTGACGTCCTCCAATGTGTTTCTCAATCCTTATTGAGTAAGAATTGCACGAACTCTTATTTGCCAAATAAGGAATCCTTGCTTTTCATTGAATTTTTCTATATTGAACTTCATAGTAGACATATTGAACCAAGCTCTGATACCACTTGTTGGGGAAAATATCAATGTCCACCACAATTCACGATATATAGGAAGAAAAGAAAAGGAAAAAAGATAGTAGACAAGAGATATATGTGGCGAAGACGATCCAGAGAATATTATATTGATGAGAAGAGAAAGAGAAGATTACAACGATAGAGACGAAACTCCAATATCACCAACTCTCACAAAAGACTAAGTAGCCTAACCGTCACAAAACGTCTTGAGAGTATTAATCTATATATATCTCTCTCACTCTCTATTTAGAAACCCTTACATCAATAGTGTATTTATAGATGTGCCCTAATGATGTTTGAATCAAAGTAGAAGACTGACTTAAATAAGACTTCTACTAATTTAAATCTTCTACTAGAAGATAAATCTAAATAAGGATTAGGCCTACTAAATAACTTTCTAATATAATTAAGACTATTAAGAAAATCTGAATTCAATACACCATTAACCAACAGGCTGCTAAATTGTTAGATAACACCATCCTTCTTTGTTAATTAATATGCGACAGAAAACACAGCTCTAAACCAACCTTTCACTTTTTCTGTTGTGCAGTGGTTCTTGACACACCACTGAGTTTTAGTTTGGATGACTGCGTAGAATACATAGGAGAAGATGAGCTCGTAGAATTTACTCCTTCAAGCATCGGCATGTGCAAAAATCCAAAGATTGCAAAGAAAAAGTATTGATGACGGTCGGTCTGGCTACCCCGTACACTTTATTAATGCTGTTGATGCATTCTGCGAACACATGCATCAAATTCATTTCCGAAGTTCTCGTTTCAGGACCAGCAACAATACTTGCGAAGATACCCGATAGAGTTGGCAGCATGAGAGGCCCTCATACAATGAACAAAATCCATGAGTTCTATATTATAGGTGTATATAATTGTTTACATATATAAACTATGTTATTCATTTTTGTTTTGGCTGATGGCTTTTTTTTTTTTTTTTCTGAGCATGCTAGGTAAGAATGAATGAGCAAAACCAGTAGATCATACTAATTTTATAATTTTTTTCAGTTTTGATTCTAGTTCTAAATTGATTTTAAAGCGATTTATAAATTAGTATGAGTTTCTCAAATTATTAACTTTAATATTTATATTTTATATTATAATATTTAAAAAATAAATATGATTTATAAAATGATATTTTTTTTTAGGTATTTTTTAAAACTATAATTTTAATGGAGATTTAGAAAAATACAAAAAAAAGTACAAATATAGAATTAAATTTTAATATATATATATATGAAGTATATATTATACACACACATATATATATTTATTATTAAAACTAGTATGGTTTCAACTTATTGATTTTTTGTAAAATATAGAACTGATTTTTTAATATAGTTATTAATTGGTATGATATGATATTGTCGATTTTTCAATTTTTTTACTTATTCGTACCGTTATATAGGTAAGAAAATTCGAGAAGAGATATAGCATTCAAGCGTTTGCAATGTTTGTGATTGAAAAATCCAAGTCTTCTAATTGGGAGTACTTGCGCTACACTGAAAGCTTTTCAAGTTAACGAGAGAAAAGCACATACAGCAAACATCAACTTAGTAGTTATATTAAATTTTTTTATGTAAAAATTTAAGAATATGTTTGGTGAGAGATGATATATAATAGTTCGATTAAGAGATAATTCGATTAGAGAAAAAAGATAGTTGAATTATTTTTTTGACATTTAATTGCTATTTTGACTAGTAAGCACTATTGATAGACTAATATATATTTTTTTTTCCAAAATTGATTCTACAATAATTTGATATTGACAAAACTAATTTTTTTTTAATAATAATTTAATTTAGTAGTAATTAAAATAATTAATTTTATTTTTTAGTAAAAAATAATTAAAATTTTAGTTTAATTATTTTTTTGGTATTTGATTGTTAGTTTGAGTAGGACTAAGGATAGTCCCAACCTTAGTCTTGAACAAAATGATAGCTAAGGGGTGTTAGGTTTGAAATTAGGACTAGCTTTATTTCTAATTGAACTAGCAATCAAATATCAAAAAGATAATTAGACTAAAAATTCAGTTATTTTTAATAAAAATTAAAATTAATTATTATAATTTTCTTTTTTTAAAAAAATATTATAAAAAATTAATTAGTTTTATCAATTTCAAATTATTATAGAGTCAAATTTAATAAAAAAATATTAATTTTTGAGTGATGCTCTCTACTCTTAACTAATAACTAAATGCTAAAAGAATAATCCGAATATTTTTTTTCTACCTAATCGAATTATCTCTTACTGAAACTATTCTAAATCATCTCAGACCAATCGCTCCTAAGAGTTCAAATTTTTAGCGTATTCTATTATTGTAAACTGTCAGTTCATTTTCCCAATAAAAGTGATATGAGCGGGGATTCAGTTGAGTTTGCTGGAATAGAGATTGAACTAATTTTGTTACTAATTCAGTTGAGTCTTATTATTCTGAAAAGAAAGTTAAAACGAGAAACGAACAGAAAGTTTTCTCGTTGTCTGACTTTCCTTGGCTTCACATGCTTTGTTTTGGAGCATCAATCATAAAACTAGAACAATAATTCAGAATTTTATGGTCGAACGCTCTTGCCCTTTCTTTGATGTTTTTTGCATTCTTTAGCTTGTTGTTCTCTTGCAGTATCAGAATATTGTTTTGTGGCAACGCTTCTGAGACATTCAAAGCTCCCGAGAATACATCGCATAGATTCAGGTAACTGTCGAACATTCCACGCAAGAACTTTGTTGGCAAGCTTGTATCAAACGTGATAAACTGAGTTTATCCACGATCACTGTGATGGATCTAAGGAAGAGTAAATGTTCACAATTTTCATATTAAGAAAAAGAAAAGAGAGCAAGTGCAGATCCGTCACGATGACGGAGATGTTCAAATACAACCTTTATCGATTGAGTCAAACATTCCAGTCTAATACAGAAGATATGAAGTCAAATGATTCTTCTTCTTACTATTATATTATTAACCTACGTATATATATATATATATATTTCTATCTCAAGTGAATACTTTTTAAGTCAAATCTTGTACTTTGATAGTTTTGATGAAAGCGCTAATGCGGTTAAGCGTTGAGAAAGATTGACAAGGATGTGAAACATAATCCAGTAATTTTTCCCAGGGATAATTACCAATAACCTCCCATAATTAATTTTAATTATATTTAATTTCTCATAATTTTCGTAATTACTTCCATCTTCAAATTCGAAAATATTTTCCCACACACCCCTATTATTATTTAATCAAAATTTTACCAAAAAATTCCGATTTTACCCTCGATTATTTTACACATACACCCCTAAAAACTTACTTTTTTATATTTAACTCCCCGGAATTCGGATTTTTGTAAATAACACCCCGAAATAACTCAGATTTATTAAAAAAGTCCTCGAAATTCGAATTTTTGCAAATAAACCCCCGGAAATTATTCCGATTTACATAGAAGTCCCCGAAATTCGGATTTTTGCAAATAACACCCCGAAATAACTCCGATTTACAAAAAAGTCCTCGAAATTCAAATTTTTGCAAATAAACCCCCGGAAATTATTCCGATTTACAGAAAAGTCCCCGAAATTTGGATTTTTGCAAATAACACCCCGTCGCGCGGGTGGGAACGGAGGAGGAGGCCGGCCGCGGGAGCGGAGGCGGAGGCCGGGCGGGCGGGAGCGGAGGCGGAGGCCGCCCCGCGGGAGCGGAGGCGGAGGGAGGCGGAGGCCGCCCGCGGGAGCCGAGGCGGCGGCCGAGCGGACGGGAGCGGAGCGAGGCCGAGGCCGGCCCGTTCCGCCCCCGCGTGCCGGGACGGAGTCGAGTCGGCGCGCCGCTGGGTTGGGGAGGACCCTTGGGCCTGGGCGTCCGTGCCCCGCGTGCCGGCGCGCCGGCCTTGGCCTCCGTCCCCGGCACGCGAGGACGGAACGGCCTCGGCCTAGGCCTCCACTCCCGCCGCCGGCTCGCCGGCGCCCCGGCCTCCGCCTCCTTCCCCAGCGCGCGGGCGCAGATTTTTGCAAATAATAGACTGAAATTATTCAAATTTACAGGAAAGTCCCCGAAATTTGGATTTTTGCAAATAACACCCCGAAATTATTTCGAATTACAAAAAAGTCCAGAACTTTCTTATAAAACCCTCTTCTTCCTGTAGCCCTAAACGCATCTGCGCCACCACCGCCACTGCCGCTGCCGCCGTCGGTCCCTACACAGCTGCTGCCGTTCGTCGCTGCCCCGCCAGCTCGCCGTCGCCGTCCGCTCGCTGCCCTGCACCACCCACGCCGTCGCTGCTCTGCTCCGCGCCCCCCACGACGTCGCCGTCGTCGTCTGCCCTCGCGTCGTTGCTGCCCCGCCGGCGAGAACACCGCCGTCCCGTCGCTGCCGCCGCTGCCGCCCTCCTTCGTCCTCGGTAAGCCACCATCTTGTTCTTCGTTGTTGCCCCGCTTCCACCTTCCTCCGCCGTTCCCTCGCGCCGTTGCTGCCCTGCCTCCACCTTCTCCCCGCTCAACGGCCTCGGACCCATCCACCACTCCCGTCCCTACCCCTGCTCCCAGACGGGCTCCGACACCCCCGCCCCTGCC